>CAKAOH010041147.1:165505-248314 GCA_916701665.1 Sebastiscus tertius | reverse complement strand
GCTGTCCTGTAGGGAGCGTTAGTGAGTACAGTATGTATATATATATTCAGTATGTATATATATATATATATGTATATATGTATATATATATATAAATATTTATATATATATATACATATATACATATATATATACATATATACTGACTGTACTGCACATGGAGAAACAGTTGAAAAACAGCAAACTGTGCATTTGCTGTAGTTTCTTTGTCTGCTACTTTCTGAAGGAAATGGAACAGTGGTGTTTTCCAGTATGAGGTCACACATTGTGATTGATATTTTAATGATCACATAATGGAAAACATACACCCAGCGTTTCTATGACATCACAACACAATCCGTTCGTGCTGTACTAAGTAACCCAATACATGTACTTGGCCAGAGGCCAGCTGCATCTAGCAAAGGGTTTGAAGTTTTGTTTCTAACTTTATGTGCAAATCGTGAACTCCCACGGCTCTTTCTGCAGCTGCTTAAATATGCGGATGTGTGTAAGTAGGTGTGAGTAGGTGTGTGTATGTGCTGAATGCGCGGTGCGAGTGGGTGAACGCACAGCGTGCTGCGTTTATGGGGGCTCGAGTAAATCTCGCCATGCAACAGTTCAGACGGGTTCAAAACCAAATAATAAAAACAAAAAATTGCCCCCGATGTTCGGAGGCAAGCAGGCACACACAATGTTTAGAGAAGTATGATGTCATCTTATCTGGCCTGAACTCTACAAACTAGCAGGAACCAAATCTGAGAGAGACAGTGAGCGGAGAAGAGGAAAGAGGAAACTTGGCGTGTGTTGGAGCAGCTTGACTACAGCTGGGAGAGGGGTCATGTCCACAGAGAGAGATTGAAACAGGCTATTTCTGGGCCTGCCCCCCTGTCATACAATCATGCATCATCCACACCCTTCACTATCTCCGCTCATCCATCTCAGTCCGCCACAGCAGGGCCTAGTTGTACAGTCCCCATCAAGACCTTTTGAATTCATGGTCTCATCATGTCTTACACTGACGGATGGGAGATATGAGGTGGGTGTGAGATTCAGACTGAGCCGTCGCAGGAAGGATTGCAGAAGAAAATGGCTGCATCGGTTTGTTGTCCCCCCTTGATTTCTCTAGTGTGCGATTGTGCTGTAGTTGGAGTGTGCTCAGGCTGCCGCAGGATGAGAGGTGAGGGCGTGAACTGTGTGTAATGGCATTAGCATGCTATATTAGCCCAAACTGCAGCTGATCCAACAATAAAAGGAAGGTAAAACCGACGTAACTGATAAGTTTGACAAACGCCAAATTGCTTGCCTCTAATATTCAGGGCAGGATTTTGTATTACTGTATATGTTGCTGCTCCAAACTTCACCAAGTTGCCCGTACTTAATACAGCAAGACTTTTTTTAAGCTTTAACCTCTACTGACTTCTCTCACTCTCAGCTATTGTGCAGTGTACAGTAGCAGTCGTTTCATTTTACTTGTGTGGGCCAGAACAACCACCCAATCAAATCCTTGCCAGCACCCTCTCCCTGAACTCCTCTTCTCACTCATCACGATAATGAGTAGGGGGATGGGCAGAGCAGGTGGTGGCCTATGAACACATCCACAATCCAAAGAAAGAAATAAGGATACATATCACTCCTTTCATTTGTTGCTATGCCAATGAAGTAGCCATGCTTCATACCCTTAAACATAGTTGGCCTCGTATGTGGAGAATTCAGAAACCGTGCACCGTGAACGCGCGTCCTCTCATTGTGGCAGACAGAAACACGGCGGAAGAAAAAGTACAGGGAATATATTTGCTCACACATCCTTCTTTTCCTCCCCCCCCCCCTCAGTGCTACTTCTTTGCCACGATTCTGTCAGTCCAATATATCACATATAACTCCCAATAGAACAACTTCAAACCATGTTGTGCATTTTTTCCTGTAGGTAGTGTAATATTTTGTGCTCTAACTAATCTAAAGATTGCAGAGGTCACAGGACAGATTCAATAATAGAGGTAGACATTACAAGTGGTAGTTGCTTAAGGAGAGATGACTGATTGTGGAACCTATAATTTAAAAAACATCTGTCGTATTTCTCACGTGCATATTTTGTGCTACTGATATTAGGTCATGTGCACTGCTGCCAATTTCCTATCTAAAGATGTATTGTTCTAAACATGTCTACAGTAACGAGTATACTACTACACGGGAATTATTTGCTTGCATCAGTTATCACAGAAAACATCTGGACCTAATAAGCAGCGAAACGCTCAGCACCTGTTATTTTTCAGCAGGTTGAAGCCTCCTCTGAGGCATGAAGGACAAACAACCCAGACTCCTCTGCGACTCAGGCGATTGTGTTAGGAGGATAAGATGGTTCAGCTCTGACCTCCGTGTGATAGGGGTCACCGAGCTGTACGAGCATCCCTCTCCTGTTGCCATTTTCGAGCGAGACTCTCACCGGCACAATTAATGGTTTCTACTGTATGTATGCTGCGTGTCCGCTGCGTCGCAGACGTTCGTGCTCGTTTTTTTTTTTAGAGGGGGAAATAAAATGGCTGCCCCCCATGCAATTTTACCAGAAAAGAATGAATGAATGCACCGACATGAAACCGTGAATATGGTACGTAAAATCAAACAAACCCTGCAATGAAGGGTGCAACCTGCTAGCCAAGCTACTGACTGCAGACTTAAAGCAGCAGTGGGTAGAAATGGAGCAAATATGATTTAAAAAAAAGTCCTGACAGTAGAGCACAAGACAGGTAATCTGTGTCCTCCAGTGCTCCTAATGGTATCTGCAAGATTTCACAGACCGGAGGAAGACAACCAATCAGAGCTGATCTGGAGTCTGCCGTCTATGAGACAATCACTCGCCAACTCTGATCAAACGGTCAAACTAGGCAGCGCTGATCAAATACGAATCAATATTGTGTTACTGTAATGCCTATTTCTCTTCTCAGATGTTCTCAGAATCATCTTGTAGTGTACTGTTTAGCTGAGAAATGACAAAAGTTTGTGACCCGGCAGCCATGTTAAGATCAGTTGAGGAAATACCAAGCACCGCCCACCAGCCGGAGCAAAGCTAGATTTTTCTAAAGCCTGAAAACAGAGCCATGAGGAGGTGCAGGACTCTCCTCTCTCAGAACACTTGAATTACAATATGCTGAAAGGTTATTATGGAATATTTGCCCAACGATGCCAAAAATATTCTGCGTGCTGCAGCTTTAAATGCTGCGTCTCACAGCTGTAACGTAGCCTCCACGCATGTTTAGTCCCTCAAGGACACAAGGATAATCAAGTTCAAAGTGTTTACGATCGGTGTGTGATTAAAATGGATCGCAAATTACTTTGCCAAATGAAGAGGACATATCAGAAGCTCTCTTGCACCAAAGCATCACTCCTTCAGCTTGGTAATGAGTCAGACCACTCCTCTCGTATTAATACATAGATATATAAGCTTTTATGCTCATTGATTCTAATTACCGAGTCTTCATTCTTACCTGGGTAGAAGTCTTTGGATTTGGACAGCTTAATGGTGGCACCCGTCTCTTTCTGCAGTTGTACGATGGTCTGGCCGCCCTTGCCAATTATAGAGCCGGCTGCATAGCTGGGGATCAGCACCTTCAGGAAGTACTCACCCTCCTCTGGGGGAGAGACACACAAAGTGGGAAAGGGTCACATCTCGTAAAGTAGCTCTGCACATCATCATATACCAGCCCCCTACCCATAATCGGAAAAGCACAAAATGGGGATACGCAGCTTTGACATACATGGGGAAAGGCAATGATATAATCATGTGTTCCTCTGGTGGAAGGAAGGTATCTGGAAGAAGCCTTTTGAGCTCTTTGTAGCTTTCAGTGCATTCACATTTTATCAGACTGTGACATGTTCTGTGTCCTGTCCCAGATTTCTTGTAGAGTAAATGATGACCTCCTTTCCAGTTTGCAGAGGTCTAATTTTAACTGTTTTCAAGGAGTTTTAGAAAAACCTCTGAATGAATACAAAGCCAGGTCCAGTGTTGCTAATCATTCTTCACACCAGGAAGAGAAGGAATGTAGAATTAACGGTCCAGTCCGACTGCAAAAAAAGTAGCCGCATATATTCGTAGAAAGAAAGTTACACACACACATAGAGGACTACGTGCAAACACATGAAGTCATTATCTGTGCAGTTCATGAATGCCAATACGGAGTGATCCTTCGTAATTAACAGACGTGAGACGAACATATGGGAACCAATCCCACAGATTTGTTCGGAGGGTACAACGCCAAGACGGTCTAAATCTTCTCCATTTTGGAAGGGGCTTCTGTGGCTTACAGTGGCTCGTAGCAGTCACTGATTGACAGTCCGTCAGTTTGAAGAATTTGCAGCCAAACATGTTTCTCCCTTGCAGTTTCTATACCATGCTAATTAAGAATTAATCAGCAGCAAAGTGGGCAAAGTGTCAGTCCAAGAAAATCACACTGAGTGCGCTAATCTAGTAAAAAGCAATCAGCCACATATTGAGCTTGGACCTCGATATAATTAAAGAACCTGCCAACAATGCATCAAAAATATTATATTTATAGATGTGGGCGGGCTGCGATTCCCCTCTGAATCCCTAATGTCATATCGATGACATCATGGTAAACACTTTGTACAGGTGCGTTGTTAGCACTGGTACAAATAATCCCCTCTGCATGCTGATTTCGATGCAATGACGTCATGCTCGATCCTTTTCAGCTGCCTCAAGGGTGACGTCACTCGAGCGGGGCAGAGATGTAAAAAAGCACTGTCCATCTTTCGTAGGATGCAACGTTTTCAAGCGTAGTATGATACAGATTTTTCGATCGCAGATACCAAAGCCACACGGTCCGCCACCGTGTCACTGCATCTTGTGTTTTGTGGAGGGTGCACAATGTGGGGGGCTTGACCGGCATGGTGGGGAGGGAAGACGGATGGATGGAGGTGGACCGCCCTGCACTGAGACCAACCTGTTGCCTCAGTAATGCACTCATTAGATTCAGATGTGAATGAACATGGCACTGTGACATTAAGGAATTTCACAGTCTACAAGGAGCTCTTCTCCTTATTGCATTAATATGCCACTCATGTTCCATTCAGACACAGGCTTGTTTTTCGTGCACATCACCCGTAATCAATGGCTCTGACAAGTATGCAGACAATGACATGATTGTTAATGGAATTTCACTTTTGATTTAGATTAACTAGTTGTGGAGACCATCCCAGAACACATCATACATACATTTACCTGAAAGCACAGACATCACCATCGGACGCTAGTAAATACGTCAGGTGCTGGTCAATATGGGATTTTTTTCTGAGAACATCCTAAAGAAGAAATAGGAGCTAAACCTGAATGTAGACATCACGTAACCAGCTGTGTTCATCTCTGGCCATTGTCTGATCTTTAGATTTCATGCTATATTGCAGTCAGCTCTCCTCTTTTCTCACAACGAATAACAATAAAATGACCTTGGTGGGAAAATAAAGATCATGCATGTCTGACACGGTCGCCGTAAAGCTTCTGAGCCCTCACTCCTGTCACAAGATAACTGATACCACAGCCACACAAGGAATATAATTTGAATGATGCTGATTGCAGAATGCAAACATCCAAGGACCTGTTGTTGACAGACAAGCCAAAACCCACTGCGTAACTTTCTACTCATCTTCAACCAGAGTAAAGCCAGCAGGGGAGGAAGCCACTAAGATTCCCTCCGTCGCCCTCACAGCCACGTTTGCTGTCATTAGTCAATAATTAATTCTGTCCTAGTGTCTGAGATCACAGTAACAGGTTTTAATGGCGTCATGTGGTAGAGTAAACATGGCAATCTGTTGCTGCAATCCGCCAGGGAACGGGAGCAGTGGGGCACATTGGGAAGCTGAGCCAGTGGGGTGTGAGTTCAAACCCCTGCTTCCAATACTGGAAGGATGGCTTGGAGGAGAGACACGGACGCTGAGCCAAATGTGTTTAGTTAAGTCACTCAAGGGGGGTGGGTCAGGAGGAAATGCCTTGTGACCGTCCTCCCTCCTTCTCACTACCCCTCCAAGTACCCATTCTGCATTTCAATGGACTAACCTGCTGCTGACAGGCAGCAAGGACGATGGAACAAAAACGAGCAATAATGGACAAATGAGCCGTCGGTGTATGAAATTGCACGTAGTCTAGCATGACGGATAAATTCAACAAGTCAGACAAAAAGAGTTTGAGGCTTACCCATTCTGAGATCTGCTGCTTCTCAAGTCCTCTGTCAGATCGCCATCAATGCCGGGGCACAATCTCTAAAGGGGATCTGAACGTTAGCCTAGGCATAGGTGCAATGGTAGTGTTGAGGAATGCGGCCAGTCGACTTTTTCACCGCGGTCTAATTCATCAGTGGGTGCAGAAAAAGAGATTTCACCGCAGCATCCGAGCCATGCCTGCAGCTGGCCAGAGCCTCAATTGTCTGAGAAAATGCTAATGCAGGCTCTCAGTGTTTTCAGTGAAAGACGGCACGCATTGTTCAAGCCTGCATCGGTTTGAAGGGGGGGGGTCTTCCCTGCCGCATCACCCTTTTCACTGCTCTCATCCATATTCATCGAGTGGCCTGTCCGTCTGCAGCAGCACGCAGGACTGACACCTCGCTCGGCCAATGGGTAGCCTCCTCCCTCCAGCACGTCATGTCCCCACCCCCCGATGCCGGTCCCCGAAAAATTGAATTTTCTCCTCTACTCCGCCTCTTTTGACGCAGCACTATAAAGTATGGCAGTCCATTCACTCACTTTTTTTAGTGGAAAGTGACAAAGGTGAAGTGGCTGGGGGAGCGAGCTTCGGCGGTGAATGGGGAAGCATGTAGAGTGACCTTCAACAGTGGTTGAAGAGGTGTACCGATAACATAAGCAGATGATGAAGGAGGTGGAGGAGGAGTGATCTGAGACAGCGTGCCTTACGCCACCCACCCTTCTTTCCTCCTTTCCCCCACCCCCAATCCCTTAGACGGCCATGTTTGAGAGGGCGGAGGGGCTCATCAACCATTGCAAATGGCAGTGCCGCAGAATGGTGGAGGGGGGTGATGAAGCCAATCACTACGCCTATAAATCTTACGCCAAGAGGTATCTTAAGTGACTGAACGTGTGTAAAAACGGCAATGTGCATGTGTGTGAGTGTCTGTGTGTGGACGCGGGGGGTCCAGCTTCATTTCATAGTGCTTTCCAGGGAACCTGTAAAAAGGGAACTCCTTTTTTTTTTTTTTTCCCTGGCTGCTGATTAGTTTCATCCACAAATCAAACCCTAACACCGTGGCCCGTTTGGTTTTGGAACGAATGGCTTCCAGAAAATTCTAGCAGTCTCATTCACTGAGAGATGCTCTAGTATATAGACACAGCCTCCCTGTAGACTCCACTCCCTCTCACGGTCTATCTATCTCTCCGCTTTGCTCTGTCTTCATTTCTATCGCTCTCTCTCATTCTCTCTTTCACTGCCACCTGGCAAATTCACAGTCCGCTCACGTCACATCGCTCTGCAAGGGCACCTGTGTCCTTCCCACCAAAATATTTAAAAAAAAATACAGCACATTCCTGTGCCAACCTTTCCATTAGTAACATTACGAGATCATACCTAATCCCTCAGTCACACAACCTTTTGGAAGGCACATGCTTGCCAGCAACATGGGCTCAGAGTATGGGTAATTAGAGAGCGAAATGAATGAAAGATGTTCATACTGAGGAGAGAAGGGCAATGCTGATAAAAGAGGAGTAATTTCCCTCATTCAGTGTCCACAGCTCTTAATGCACAACGAGGGGCTCAGCTTTGAAAGAGCACAGGCTTTCTTCTCTTTGTTGTAACTGCCAGTCATGTTAATGATCAGTTCGGTAGGAATAACGTGATCAATATCAGACGTAGTCGAGGGGTTGGTGATTACAGGGACGGCTGAGGATTATCAGGCTGTCTACCAGTGCTGCCAGACAGGCAGTGGGTTTGCAGCGTTACATGTGATGCATGGAGACCACATGGAATGGGTGGTGATGCTAAAACACATTACATAAAGCACAGGGGGGACAAGATATCTAGGAAACATCTGTTTTGTGTAGGAGTCATTGGAAATGGTCTTAATGTGCATTTCATGTGAACGTGTACAGAGAGCTCCGGTTAGTGCTGCGGTCCACATTAGCCACAGATACTCATCAGAATGACCGCAAGATTGGCTGCCGTTTCACCTCTGTACATCTAATTCTAGTGAGCTACTGCTAACACATTAGAGACAATGCAACGCTAACTTGTACCAAATGATTTTAGAGTAAAATCCCTTAAATACATTTATATCAGGGCTGTTGATCAATTAAAATATTTAATCGTAATTAATAATCGCAAAATAATCGCACATGTTCAAAATGTACCTTAAAGGGAGATTTGTCAAGTATTTAATACTCTTATCAACATGGGAGTGGACAAATATGCTGCTTCATGTAAATATATGTCTATATTTATTATTGTAAATGAATTAACAACACAAAATAATGACAGATATTGTCCAGAAACCCTCACAGGTACTGCATTTAGCATAAAATATGCTCCAATCATAACATGGCAAACTGCAGCCCAACAGGGAACAACAGCTATCAGTGTGTCAGTGTGCTGACTTGACTATGACTTGCCCCAAACTGCATGTGATTATCATAAAGTGGGCATGTCTGTAAAGGGGAGACTCGTGGGTACCCATAGAACCCATTTACATTCACACATCTGGAGGTCAGAGGTCAAGGGAACCCTTTGAAAATGGCCATGACAGTTTTTCCATCGCCAAAATTTAAAGCATAACTTTGGAGCGTTATTTAACCTCCTTCGTGACAAGCTAGTATGACGTGGTTGGTACCGATGGATTCATTAGGTTGTCTAGTTTTAACTACTGTTTTAACATAACATGAGTGAACACAGACGCTGCTTAGCTCAAATGTTCAGGTCAAACTATACATTAGAGCTAAAGGGTTGCTAGTGTTGTGGCTGGGTTTTTAAATCTCATTTAGACCTATACTCTACCCTAGCTTCATATAAAATGTACATGTGGGAAATACTCATTTTAGTGATCATATAAACCAACGCTTCTTAAATGTGTTTACCCAGTTACCATGGGCTTTTTAGTATGTATTGCCATTACTGCACTGAGATTTTAAGGGGAAGTAAGGCAGCAGTTTTATTCATTTTTCACTATTTCAGGTCGGTATTAAAATGACGAAGCACAAACAAGCAAATTTTCCGTTACATATTATGTATGTTTAAAAAGAAATCAACCATAAATCTGCTCCTAAAGGTCAGAAAAATGTATTCTTGTTATATGTTAAGTTCATACAGTTCCTGAATCTTGCACACCAAATACTTCATTATGAATTGTGTCCACCTTTTTTTCCCGAATGGCACAAAATGAGGGCATCAATACTCCGTGATGAAGTGATCGGCTATTCTGCATAGATACGATGGTGTTTAGGGAACCATCTGGTTCACCTTTACCTCTGAGGAAACAAGGCAGCCTCCTCAGAGTTCGACCATCATCAGGACACCATTAATTGTGCAGCAGCAGCAGCAGCGTGGCTGTGATACAGAACATGGAGTCAGGCTGGTAAAATGGTTACCATTATAGAGATGACAGCAGTAAAAAAAAAAAAAAAAAAGTCAGAGCTGTCTGTGTGAATTATGTATTTTTAGTGTTTATTAAGATTTTCCGAATGCAATTTCACACCGTCTAGCCATTCATATCACCTGGATATTGGATGGGGAAGATCACGGTGGAGTCTCTGTGCCACAGCTGAATGGTGTCAACTCTGCTAGCAGCAGGAACACCGTGTGATTTCTCTGTTCTACGGCAGCTTCAGGGGTGCTAATGGAGGACATATGGGGGGCTGAGTCGGCTCTAAAACGCTGTCTGGTGGCACAAGGGGTCCTTACGCGCCTTGCTGAAATTACATTTCTGAGGTGCAGTGAGGTGCAGTGAAGACGTGCCGTTAGAAATAGGATATAATGCTGCTACCATCGAATGGTGGGGTGTCTGGGATGCAAAGACAAAGCAAATTTCAGTAACATATGGTGACGTGTCTCCACGGATGTCTAATTAACAGTGTGGTCCCCGTGAGCTGCGGACCATAACAATGTGAAATAAGATGTATACAGTAGCTGGCAGACTGAATCAGCCGTCATCCCCACGACTGCACTCCGACATCTTACTGATGAAGCACGTGTGCATGCATACCGCCTTTATTTGCCGCCACTATTTCTCCTCCAGAAAAAGCAATTGGGATCAATTAGCTAAAATGGCGCCGCAGTGTTTCTGTAGTCTTTCCACTCCACCACGTAGCTCTCACTATTCTCACCACTCCCTGATGTTCCATTTCCAATCTGCTATCATCCCAAAGAATAATCTGTCAACATCTACGAGGCCCAGCTCCGCTCGTTGAGCACTTTTTTATGTATGTTTGAATTGTAATTTTACCATCATATAGTGTGTCTAAAAGCTGGTAGGGCAAACATCACAACAGGCTAACAAAAATACCAAACACATGATGAGATTTACCCCGCAACCTATAAATAACTGGACTTTGATAGGAATCTAGGCTACGAGGGTTGTATGGTTTTCACCGGATGGGTTTCCTGCTTATAGATCACCTCAACATTTGTATTTAAAACACACACACACACACACACACACACACACACTAGCCCCAGTATCTGTATCTGTATCTGTGTCGCAGGACTGTAATAATAAGCTAGACCAATCAGATACCGACTCAGAAAGCTGGATCGGGTATCGGTGACAATGGAGCCGATCTATTCAATTAAATTCTGTGTTTATTTACTATACACATTATATACTGGAATTTTAATTCCTGTTTAAGTTTTGACTAATATGTTGCTGCATTTAAAAGGTTTTACACTTGAACTGTAATTCCTGTTAATTTTTCACCAAGATGCTGGAGTACGATTTATTAATTTAATAATAGAAAAGTAAATTTATATCTACGTATTTATTTGTTACATTTTGTTTTACAAAGTTAAGAAAGCAGTGTTTAAGTCAAAGCCTGATGTTGCCTTACACATAACAGAATGATCCCTCCACACAGTGAGGCATACAGCTTATTATATTAAACACTGGTATCGGATCGGTACTCGGTATCGGACGATACCGGGATCGGTGCATCCTTATAGCTTTAACTCTCGACAGCACTGACACTAACAAACACTCTACAGTTCATCATCAACAGATTTGTTCCTTCTTGTCATGAATCAACACTGAACTGTCCAGGATCAGATACTTGATCCCTTTAAGGTTAAACAGCCTCTGTCCAGCTTGTGTTCAGGGTTATCGGACTCACAGGTAAGATGTGTGGCTTCATGACTGATTCACAGGACGTCATGCTCATATGTTCTCTCTGTTTCTCCTCCTGTTATCTGTCACCAAAAGGCCTCCTCACATAGTGTTGCTCAGGAAAAATGCAGATTTATGTTTGGCCTAGAAAGCATCAGGGAATCCCTTTCTTAGACTGCAACCACAACAACAACACAATGACACACGGAGGGTTAACACTTTAAAGCCGCTACACAACAAATCATCACTTCTCCACTGAAGGAAAGACATGACTCCAGATGTGGAGCAGCAGAGAGGTGATTGGGTTCAGATTGAGAGCTGACCTGAGGAGGCCACTCACTCAGTTCAGCTCTCCTGCAGTCTATGAAGTCATAAACACAGTCAGTGCTTCAAAGTGCCAACTGCGCAGGTGCTGCATTACAGAGCCTTGAACATGCAGCCCAGACCTGCTGCATGGAGTTTCTCTGCATGCAGTGCAGACTTCTGCTGTTATAATCCCACCAGTGCATGCAAGTGCTTCTTCAACAACAGATTTGACTCCCATGTGGAGGAAGACACGGAGGATGAGCTCTGGATCTCCTCTTACCAGCTTTCCTGCAGTCTATGAAGTCATAAACACATGTGCATTACAGAGCCTATAACATACAGCCCAGACCTGCTGCATGGAGTTTCTCTGCATGCAAGTGCAGAGTTCTGCTGTTATAATTCCACCAGTGCATGCGAGTGCTTCTACAACAACAGATTTGACTCCCATATGGAGGTAGACATGGTGAATGAGCTCTGGATCTGCGTCAAGTGCTGCATTACAGAGCCTATAACATGCAGCCCAGACCTGCTGCATGGAGTTTCTCTGCATGCATTGGTGGTGATACTGACAGACTTCTGCTGATATAATTCCACTAGTGCATGCAAGTGCTTCTTCAACAACAGATTTGACTCCCATGTGGCGGTAGACACGGTGGATGAGCTCTGGATCTCAGCTCTCCTGCAGTCTATGAAGTCATAAACAGTCAGTGCTTCAAAGTGCATTACAGAGCCTATAACATGCAGCCCAGACCTGCTGCATGGAGTTTCTCTGCATGCAGTGCAGACTTCTGCTGTTATTAATCCACCAGTGCATGCAAGTGCTTCTTCAACAACAGATATTTGACTCCCATGTGGAGGTAAACACGGTGCATGAGCTGTGGATGTGGTCTTACCTCCGGTGTTGGTGCGCTTGGTGCAGCCGGCCTCCTCCTCCGGAGTCTCCAGCGGTCGTTTTCGGGAGTCCTGGTTCTCCGCCTCCATGGAGGACTGCTGCAGGCTGAGCAGGTTGGAGGTGTTGGAGTAGATCCCGTTATGGTCCACGGCTGCTCCACCACCACCAGCCATCATCATCTTTCCTCTCCCACCACCAGCCCTGGAGCTGTAGAGAGATCTGCGCTATTCCCTCTCTCTCACACTGCGCCCTGCTCGTCCTTCTCTCACAGATCTAAATATAAAAATCCCCCGATGAGAGAAACGCGCTCATTTACCGCTCCAGCGCCGCGTCGCTCCAACAACATGCGCTCCTTTCCTTATTGTTGACGCGCAAAAACAACCAACGCGCCTGAGAAATAAAATAAAGCTCAACAACAGTCTGAAGAGGCGAGCAGCCGCTAGAACAAGTGCAACAGCTTCGAGGAAACAACACTGGAGCAGTCTGGAGTCATCATGTTTCTCTGTGTGATAAGTGCAGCTGTTGTTATTGTTGCCTCTGTAGTGAAGAGAAGAGAAGAGAAGAGAAGAGAAGAGGGGAGGAACAGAGTTGGAGAGCTCCACACGGTGCTCCGGAGAGCAGAGAGGACTACAGAGATCCAGAGAGGACTACAGAGGACTACAGTGCCACTGACCGGCCGACAGACGAGGCCAATAAAGAAACAAGATCCATCTGAAGTGAAGCCACTGCTCCTCCATTCATACAGATATTTTTATTCATTTTTTATAGTTCACCTAAATGTTTTTCTTTTACTCGCCTCTGGTGGAATGAGAACAGCAGTGGGACCTATATGGGGATTATATATATATTATACATAATGGGATTATATAAGAGTATTCAAATCTATTTCAATGTATTCATTTATTTTATTTATTTTAAAGGGACTGTTTGTAACTTTCAGAAATGCTTGCTAACAGCGACACCTGTGGCCGTTAAGTCAACGAAAGTCAGCGTCCTGTTGCTCGCGCTTGTGCTCACTCTAAATAGACATGAACGAGCATCGCTCAACACAGTGAGGCGACACACGTCAGCTAAAAGCACAATATCACTCTAGATTTCAGCTGTTTGGCAGTAATGTTAGCTGACCAGACCAAGGTCTCTCCATGAATCACTGCTGATCCTAGTGTTGGCTTTTCCTGCCTCAGCCTCCCGACTGCGGTCGGAGGGAACAGGGGAGACACCGGAGTTTTGGTCGGAGATGATAACGTTTCTCTCTGCGGAGCCCCGTCACTTCACGAGACACGGAAACTTCTGTTGGTCTGGAGCAGTTATTTCTGCACAAATGTCCACTGTACATTCACTAGATATTCTCAGAGCTAAACTAACTCTTCTGCAGTGTGGAGTAAGCGCGCATGCACGTGTAGACGTGGAGCAAGACAGCGAGATCGCGCCGGTGTGTGAGTGAAGGCAAGCAGGCAAAGGAGGAGAGAGTCCGGCCACACGCGAGGACGCATATGCGAGCGCGCAATGGACCCCGACGCGGTAGATTTATACTTGTAAAAAGTTACAAACAGTCCCTTTAAAAAGGACCATGTACAGTTTAAAACATAAATGTCACCATTTGATGCACTGTACCAGATTATACCTTTCAAGCTAATTCACATCTGTAGTCCCTTGGTAGGTCAAAACAAAGAAACATACTACAGAGCCATACAAGAAAGAACATACTAAATGCACAATACACAGCTACACACAACAGCACATCACAAAGTATGCTTGTCAAGTAAAAGCAAATCATGAAGACCATGGAGTAGAATTAGAGATCAGTGAGTACAGAGCTGAGCAGCTTTCAACAGAAGTTTGAAGTTAGTTTTGATAGAGCTGCAGCTCCTCACATCGTCAGGCAGGGTGTTCCACTGGTGTTCCACTGGTTTGTGGCCAAAATGGTACAGTACAATCTTGCATAGAAGATCTTCTTAAGGATCTAATAGAATCTACTGAGCGAGAATGGACAAAATCACACAGTGGAGGCTTTTTATAGTTTACCCTAAATGTTTGTTTTTACTCACCTCAGGTAGAATGAGAACAGCACTGGGACCTTTAGGATTATATAAGAGTATTCAAATCTTATTTCATTATAGTCATTTATTTTAATACTGAAATAAAAAATAATGGTGTCACTATCCTGAGACACATCAGAGTCTTCAACTAAAAAGGAAGTTTTGCACTAGAAAGCAGTGAACTAATCCAACACCCTTCTTTAAGGTTGAGGGTAAAAATACAGCCGCAAGCTTTGGGACGAACTTCCCTCTCTTTCTCTACCTTAATGTTTCCTAACCACGGTTTTGTATCGAGCAGAAGGGAAGTGCTAGGGTTCACAGCATTAAGAATAAAAAGAATATACAGAGGAAGTCAAAAATAAAGAATAAAACTTACTCCCATGTTTCTGTGGTGGCGTTTCTTTTTTGTAAACATCTTCTCGTTTTTTAACTCTGATGTTTATGAGCTGTTTGGTTTATAACTTTAACACTTTATAATCAGATGAACACGTCTTCTGTTTTCTAGACCAGACATTTGATACTAAATACAACATAACCTTTAAGTTGTTAACGTCTGTATATCAGTATTAAATGTCTATCTTAGTTTGAGCAGTTTACGTTTGCAGGGCAGTTGCACGTGGCCCGTAGTTCTCCAGCTGTGGGCGGTATATTCTAATGAGTCTACATGTGACATAGGAAGGGGAGCCACATCTGAACGGCTTGTTGAATCACATGTTTTTCTGATCTAGACAGCTCACAATAAACTGACTGGGCCGTCTTATTTCACAGTTTATGGGTTAGTAGGAACTCCAGATACACAGATGGATGTGCAAAAGCACTGAAAAAGTGAGGAAAGGAAGAACACAGGCGGTAAATAGACATCATACAACAACAGTGAAAGTGTGTAGACCCAAATGTGATTTATTATCTGTTAATGACTGAAGGGGTGATGTACGATCAGTTTCCTTTACCATCACCTACATTCAGTGAATTCAGTCTGTTTTGGGTGGTTAATGTGATGTTGGTGTCTGTCATGTTCAGGAATACACACCCTGAGAAAATCCTTCATGTTCCACCTGTAAATAAGGCAAAGGCTTCAGTCTGAACCATCAGGACCTGCACACAGTTTCTCTTAAGTTGATGGTGTCTGAGCAGTACACTCCTCTCTCTTAGCTGGAGCATCTTTCTCCTCAGCGTCTTGCGCTTTGGCTGACTCCGGCTCAGAGCCAGCTGTGAGTGCCGACAACCTCAGGGCGAGCCGCTCCAGGACCAAATCAGCAGTGCCGGTAAGAGTATGCTGAAATAGACAGGGAAGCAAACAACACAACATCAAATTAGATACACAATATGTAAAGACTAGGGCTGTCAAAGTTAACGTGATAACGCAAATTTGTTTTAACGCCACTAATTTCTGGTATCATAGGAAACTAGAAAACCTAATGAATCCATTGGTATCAACCATGAAGGAGAATAAATGACGCTCCAAACAAGAGCTGTTGTTGCCTGTTGGGCTGCAGTTTGCCATGTTATGATTTGAGCATATTTTTCATGCTAAATGCAGTACCTGTGAGGGTTTCTGGACAATATCTGTCATTGTTTTGTGTTGTTAAATTATTTCCAATAATACATTTAGACATACATTTACATAAAGCAGCATATTTGTCCACTCCCATGTTGATAAGACTATTAAATACTTGACAAATCTCCCTTTAAGGTACATTTTTGAACAGATAAAAAATGTGCAATTAATTTGCGATTAATCGCGATTTAATATTTTAATCGATTGACAGTTTTTTTATGTTTATATTTTAGCCCTATATTTGAACTTTCACCATTTTCTGTCTGAGATTTGAGGAAGTCAAAGCGGTGATGAGTGCTCTGTGTTGAGCTGGCGTTGGATGTGTGAGGGCGACAAAGCTGAAGGTGCATGAAGTGAGATATTTATTGTTTAACAGCAGGAATCATTTCTCTTTGGGGTTTGTTAGAGTTGTTGGCCAAATTCAACCGCTCAGTGACGGAGAATGATGCTTCAAGAGGCTTCACATAATGACTGAAAAAAACTAATTTAATAACATAATGGAGAAAAGCATTTTATTAAAGTATTTGGTCTTTATTTGATATTTGTGTTGGATCTCTTTCACTGTTCAAGCTGGGCTCTTATGTGGAAATGGGTTGTTTTTGACAATTCCAGGCCACCACAGACAAAAGGAACAGAAGAGACTGTAAAATCAGTTCTGCTGCAGTTTCTCCTGGTGGCCAGTAGAGGTCAGCAACTACCTGATGCTTCAAGTCACTGTTATAAGTAAAATATATTTTCTCCAGTTCAATAGCATCGTTTTGTTTTTTAGGAAATGACAGATTTTTGGTTTTATTGTTGGTGCAACAAACTACACAGCAGCTCTTCAGCATAGCGTTAATATTACTATCAGCGGTTTGTTTAAAGTAGAAGTTTGGAGACATGTTTCAACTTCTTCTGTTTCCTCTGTTACCGTCTATGAGGGACACGGGATTGGTGTCCCCCAAAAGGGGGCGTGGTCATGAGACTCTGGATGCTGTAACGCAGCTCTCTGCGACATACCTGTAAGATGTGCAGTCCCTTTAGTGTGAGGACAGCCAGCTCTCTCAGACCGTCCCCGGTCAAGTCCAAGTAGATGATGGACAGCAAAGGACTCTTGAAGCTCCTCCTCCACTGTAACCGAAACTGTCCATCTTGTCCTCTCCCTGTCGGCTGAAATTTGTAACAGAGAAGTTCCTGCAAGGACGAAAGGCAGAGATAACATCGTCAAAAAAAAACTACTGAAGAAATTGTAGTAGTGTCCGAGGTGGAGGTGTTTCCACGGGAGTGACGATGATAAAATGGAACAGATCACAGTAATTCAATAAAGGTTAAAAAAAAAAAAAAGAAGATTTATTTCTAAAAAAGGCACTGAATTTAAGTTTCAGCTTGGAAACAAGGTTTTCAATGTGCTATTTTATCTCAACCCCTTGAGCAGGTGAGATCTTAGGAAGATGAGATGTTAACTTTTTACCATTTGAATATAGCATGAGTCTGTGTTAGTGCGTATCAAAGCCTGATATATCCTCTTCCTCTGTGCCATAGAGCTCCACTGTTGTTCAAAAACTATTAAAAAACACATCAGTGACAAACACTGTGTCACTGGGTGACATGTTCCTTCATCACCATGAACACACACACTGTTCTGGGTTAGGAGGAGCTCTGACCTGCCCGTATGTTCCCAGCAGCACCTCCTTCTGCCCGTCAAAGTCCAGGTCAATGACCAGAGCACAGAGCACCGCGTCCCACTGGTCACTCTCTGAGAGGCACACCGAGCGGGACAAGCCTCGATCCTGGACGTCTCTGAGAAAACACAAATAACACACAAGTTCTGAGCTCAGCCGAGAGCAACTCTCTCAACCACGGAGATAATGATGATTCCCCTGATCTCTTCTATATTCTGACCTGTAGACAACTGCCATCTCTATAGTACTGGTTACCAGGAGGTTGTAGCCTTCCTTTTCCACACCTGAACGAAGAAAAGACACAGACAATCTAAATCCTTGATTTTTACCAGACTCATCCACAGAGACAGACAGGAACACTGAAGATGTGAAACTAAAACAGAGCAGTAACATACTTTTCTCACCGTTGGGCTCAGTTTGGCAGCTCAGAGGGAACAGCAGCACTGAAGAGATCGGACTGTCGAACTGGAACCGCCAGCTCTGCAAAACCTCTGATAAAAATAGATAGCACACCTGGGAATAGTCCTACTGTACTATCATGTTTGCTGCATCTTGTTGTCATTTAATACAGAACCAAGTTGGACATTATACAAAAGATAGAACATTTTCTTGACTTGGAAACTTGACCTCTAGGTTGCTCTTTACTGGTGAAATGAGGGAGAGAACGAGAGATAGAGGCTGGGGAGACCGCAAGCATCCGTCAGTCTCCCCCTCATTCAGCCACCTCAGGCAGGGAGAGAAGAATCAACCCCATCATCAGCTGGGGGGGCCTCTGATCAACATGCTGTATGTACAGTATTACAGCTGAAAGTACAGTAAAACGTGCTTCTTCAAGTCCACTCTGATCATACATTACTTTGATCACTGTCGAGCGACCCAGCGAGTGGAGGTTGTGTTAGCTAGCTAGTGCTAAACTAGATAGCAAGTCATGCTGCAGCTAGAGCTAACTAGGCAGGTAGTGCAGCCTGAGTGACACGAGCCAGCCTAGCAGTTAGCAGGAGATGCGTGTCGTTGAAGATGCAGCGGGAACGTAGAAACTCCCACAGAGACACACCAGACATCTTCCTCGTGGTACTTTGCACTATTCTATTTACTTTGTGATATTCTATTTACTTTGTAACATTCTATTCACTTTGTAACATTCTATTCACTTTGTAACATTCTATTCACTTTGTAACATTCTATTTACTTTGTAATATTCTATTTACTTTGTAACATTCTATTCACTTTGTAACATTCTATTTACTTTGTAATATTCTATTTACTTTGTAACATTCTATTTACTTTGTAACATTCTATTTACTTTGTAATATTCTATTTACTTTGTAACATTCTATTTACTTTGTAATATTCTATTTACTTTGTAACATTCTATTTACTTTGTAACATTCTATTTACTTTGTGATATTCTATTTACTTTGTAACATTCTATTTACTTTGTAACATTCTATTTACTTTGTAACATTCTATTCACTTTGTAACATTCTATTTACTTTGTAATATTCTATTTACTTATTAACATTCTATTCTGTATCTTCCTGGTGGTACGGTACCACAGATAGTTTGCCACTGCTGAGCAGGCTGAAACAGATAACAACTTGGAGAGGACTACTACGAGGGACAACTCAGTGACACCAGAGGGTGACAGATGTTTCGTTGAGTTCTGTCTGTACTGAAGGTGGCAGAGTAAAAAAGGCAGATGAGCAGTGGGTGTTTTATAGTGGTCTCCTGATTGGGTCTCGATGGGGTTAACCAATAGCAAAGCCTGTTAGAGGACGTAGCATAAAGTACAACCTCTCATTGTTCACCCATTACTCCAAGATGGTTGCCCCCGCTGCTAGCCTTGTAGTCACACTGTTTAAATAACCAAAATGTGCTACTTTAGCTGTGTTACGTATTAGTAAACCAGATACACATGTTTAACTCATTTTAAATTAGCTGAATCAACAGCATTAGTGTTAATATTGGGTTTTATTCAGTGATGGAGACTTTGCAGCCATTTTGTCACAGGTTTGTAGTTCTTTTCTTGACGTGGGATATATTGTAGATTCCTGATACCTCCAACTTAATTGAATTACAACTAGAAGGCTAAACTTTTTTTCGAACTCGGATGCTCATAATTACGGTGTGAGCAATATGAGGACAGTGATTGTTCTGTGTTTGGTCTCTCTCACCTGGTCCTGTCTGGTTGACCAGAGCCAGTCCAACGCAGCCATTCTGACAGCCAAACGCTGAGAGTCGCTGACCACCAGCGATACTCAACATATCCAACCACAGCACACTGCATGGAGGGAGGGGAAACACAAGCAATACACACAGAGGGTTATGATCATACATACATTCAGCTACATTTAGATATTTGCTTTTTGACAGTATTGAGTAGGTCCCCCTTTTGCCACGAAAACAGCCCTGACCGGTCTGCGGCTACGCGGCTCCCATACGCAACAAACTGCTCCTCACTGTGTGTTCTGACACCTTTCTATCGGAACCAGCATTAACTTTTTTCACCAGTTTGAGCTCCAGTAGCTCTTCTATTGGATCGGACAACACGGGCCAGCCTTCGCTCACCATGTGCATCAATGAGCCTCGGGTCTGACCCTGTCGCCGGTTCACCGGTTCTCCTTCCTTGGACCACTTTTGGTAGTTCCTGACCACTGCAGACCGGGAACATCCCACAAGAGCTGCAGTTCTGGAGATGCTCCGACCCAGTCGTCTAGCCAGCACTATTTGGCCCTTGTCAAAGTCGCTCACATCCTTATGCTGGCCCATTTTATCTGCTTCCAACACAAAGTTCAAAGTTTAAAATGTTCACTTGCTGTTTAATATATCCTCCCCACTGCCAGGTTCCATTGTAACGAGATAATCGATGTTATGTCACCTCTCAGTGGTCTGAATGTTATGACTGATCAGTGTATAACACCTCAAAACCTCCTATGTGGTAGTTCCCGCTACAGTAGGCGTCTCCAGGACCACATATTGCCGTGATGACTCAAAAGGTGAAAACACCAGTGTGTCTGTTGCGGTTGCGGCTGGTGGTAACAGATACAGAGCTAACAGAGCCAAAGGGACCTCAGACTAACTTGCTGGGCAGTTGTTGCAGTTCAGGGAAGAGTCTCTCCACCGGCTGCTCCTCAAACTGGTGGAGGGAGGCGTTCTGTTGGAGACAGGAGAGTCAGGCTGAATGATGAATCAAAGTCTCCTACAGATATGCAAAACTCATTACCATCTTGTTTTATCTCT
The DNA here is from genome assembly GCA_916701665.1 of Sebastiscus tertius. Lineage (NCBI taxonomy): Eukaryota > Metazoa > Chordata > Actinopteri > Perciformes > Sebastidae > Sebastiscus > Sebastiscus tertius. The sequence continues at coordinate 227,324 of CAKAOH010041147.1, read as the reverse complement.
TTTGCTCTTCCTGTAGCTTTCATCCCTTTTAATCCAAAAGTCTTCTCTTTGACAGAACAATGAATCTTGTTGTTTTTCTAACGTAGACGGGGAGTACTTAAAGATCACAAACATCTGCATTTCTATAAAAACTGGGAAAACTGTCTATTGAAGAAGACCATGTGATGTGCTCGAAAGCGTTACAACAGCTTTGATTGTTTTGAGAAATGAATCTTGTGTTAATAATTCTAGTGTTCTGGTCTTTTGCCATATTTACTTGTAAATTACCTAAACAAAACGTTGGGTTAACACCCCCCCACACACACACACACACTCCCAGCGGATCCCCGGGCTCTGATCTGACCTCCTTGTACAGGTGGATCCTCTGGTCGTGACCGCTGAGCAGAAACACCGTCTCTCTGCCTCCATCGTCACACTGCACTCTGACGGAGAGAGAAAAGATCGTTGAACTTTACCATCCAGATACACGGTCATGTTCTCTGTCAGACGGCGTTGGTACAGAAGCAGCTGACTGACAACATGACGACCATAACGACACTAAAACCCACTCATGAATACGAGGATAAAACAGATTCAGAGCTGCATATTACATGAGATGTGGTAAAATTATTGATTCTCACTGTAAAATCAATTCCTTGCAGCAACAAACGTTTCAGTAAGGTCAAAGTTAAGTGCAGCACTAATGTATAAAAAGTGAAAATAATAGTTATCAAATACTAAAAGCAGTATGTTTTAACTTGTCCCCTTCCATAACTAAATGGACTATATCTATTTATTATGTATTTAATTATTTTTTATAATCAATGTCTTTATTATAATTATTGTCTTTTATATTGTCTTAGATTGTCTACTTACTTTTTACTGCCTCTTAAGACAGTTTGCATATACGACAGTTACAACTGAGGTGTGAACTTGAGCTATCTTTGTGAAACTGAAAAGCCATGGGTGAATCACAAAGTTAAATTCTGTTGGTTCCACAGCTCCACAGCTCTGCCGCAGCACACTCACTCTGTGTGGTATAGGTGGAAGGGCGTGAACTGCAACTCCAGATTCAGGCAACTCTCTGTTCAGAGACACACACGAACATCAGCATGAAAAACATCCGTCAGAGTAAGCGCTGTACACTTCAGGATTATGTCATGCCATTTCAGTCAATATGAAATAAATACATAAACAGGATGCTGCTTCACTCACGTGCAATAGACTCTAGATTGAACTCCGAGCCAGGCTCATAGTCACAGTAGATGTTCAGGAAGGGCGTTGCTTTGTCACCAGAGTCCTGCAGGAGTTCAGCCATTAGCAACAATGCTTTTACAACCCCTTATAGTAAAGTATACACATGCTATGACTTGTCCACTTCAATATGTGCAAATACCTTTACGAATGTGATGCCCACCACCAGGCCTCGCTTCGGCGGAGACTTGTTGAAGGCATCGATTGATACGATCTCTGCATCGACTAGAGAAAGAAGACAGCATCAACCAATAACCGACATGTACGGAAGAAAACAAGTTTCAGGACTCAAGTTACAAAAACCTCGTTACTAAAAAGAATTCTGATTAGCAGACTTAATACTTCAAATACTGATTGGGCCATGACTTGCTGCTGTAGTGAGATTATTTAAGGCAGGTAATACATCTTAATTGAAATCTGCTGTCTTTCATACCACCACCTTATTAGAAGACTGTTGAAAATAATAATAGATAAAGGTGAAATGATTATTAATCAGTTGTTTCAATAATTATAGTTACTGTCCAAATAAATGAATACACTAATCCAAAATAGACCGAGTTCAATGCACATTATCTCTTTTTAATTTACTGCATTTATGAAGAGGCTTAATCTGTAACAGCTACTATAACGTTCAGTTCTTGCCCTATATTTAATTTATTAGGAGGAAATTAAATACAAAAAATAAAATTGGCGTGCTTCACATTCCCTCTTCATCATGTGGAATATTTTGACTTTAGCATGCCATAGTTTAGGACTAGAGAGGAGGACGGGAGCTGTCACTGCTCAGCACATCTGGAAAAAGACATCCAAACATTACATTATGTGTGTTTCCTGCAACTGAGGAAGGAGCCCCTCTGCGGTATAAGAACACAGAGTCACATGAACACAGGTTCAGATGGATGCTCTGGTGGTGTGGAGTGATTTGTTGGTTTACATATTACATTACATTACATTATATCATATTATATTATATTATGTTATATTATATTATTACACCAGTGTATTGCTGATCATTAGCTTTGTTTCCTTTAAAGGTTCCATATTGTAAAAAGTGACATTTTCATGGCTTTTATTTTAAGTTCTATATAAACACTGTGAAGGTATCGAAACGCTTAATCGACACACAGCCCGTATTCAGAAACTGAGCTTTTGAAACAAGCCGTCAGGATTTCTGTCCATTTGTGATTTCACAAATATACAATATTTAGACAATTTCACAGTTTTAAACGTAAACATTCTAAAAGTGTCCCAGTTTATTTTCGGCTGCAGTGGATGTGAATGACATCAGCTGACAGGAAGTACACATGGACCCAAGCTGTTGCCTAGCAACGCAATTCCGTTGCAATTCCGTAGCAATTCTGTTGAAATGCACTAAAACGGAGCGTTTCAGACGGAGGGTAAATAAAGGTATATTCAAGCAGACAGTGCGAGGAAAATAAAGTTTTTTTTAAAACATTAAAGTATGTAAACATGTTCTAGTACAAAACCCCAACTACAAGTATGAACCTGAAAATGAGCATGATTGAGTTTTTCCTAAATGTGGTCCTAACACTCTGCCGTGCCAATAGACCTACAGCAATGATAAATAAAAATGAAAATGTAAACAAAAAAACAATTATTCATATCCACAAATTGTTTTTGCAGACCCCTGTACTAGCTATATTACTGATGCATTACTGTGTAAGTAGCATTTGCATATCACTGTTGGATTGAGGTGGAGCTAATTTTAACAATTGTATATACTGTTGGGTAGTAAACAATGCAAAAGAAAAGTGCATAAGCTTTATAAGTCTGTGTAAAATGTGACTGCAGCTGTCAGTATTAAGTAGCATCATGAAGTGAAAGGTTTTTACGGTGAGTAATATAATGAGAATAAAGTCATAACCTTACGAGAAAAAAAAGTCGTAATATTACCAGAATAAAGTCATAACTTTAAAAGTGTATGTGAATGACATCAGCTGACAGGAAGTAAACATGGACCCAAAGCTGTTGCCTAGCAACGCAATTCTGTTGCAATTCCGTTGAAATGAACTAAAACGGAGCGTTTCAGACGGAAGGTAAATACAGGTATATTCAAGCAGACCGTATGAGGAAAATAAAGGGTTTTTTAAACATTAAAGCGTGTAAATATGTTCTAATAGAAACCCAAAATACAAGAATTAACCTGAAAATGAGCATGATATGGGACCTTTAAAGTATCTAGATGTAGAGACTCCTGTTAGTGTTATGCATTGATATACCAGCTGTGTAAGTATCAGTAACTAACAGTACCTGGGATGTAAGTGAACTGGACCTCCTGTTAACTAGCAGTACCTGGGATGTAGGTGAACTGTGTGTACCTGGGATGTAGGTGAACTGTGTGTACCTGGGATGTAGGTGAACTGGACCTCCTTGGCTACAGGTCTGATCTTGTGCTGCAGCTCCTGGTACCTGAAGCACACCACCTTCCCTTTGAGAGTAGCCGCTAACAGCTGCTGCTGGCCGGCCTCACACAGCCCGTACACGTTGCTCTGCGACGGGAAGCGGCTGAAGCTGTCCTCCGAGAAGGGAAACGACTCTCTGAGCATCCTGAAGCAGGACAACTACACTTCAAATATCAACTATTAACACTGAGCATGGCTGTTCTGAGGCTGCAAAACACAGGAGTTTAACGCTTCATGCAGTGATAATACATCTGATTTAATCTGGAAGACGAATTCAAAGTCTCTGGTATATTTCTGGCTGGTTTTAAATCCACTAGTTTGGTTAAATCATGGATGTATTATTAAAAGAACATAAAGCAAAACATCCGGGTTGGGAGGAACTTCTTCTTCTTCTTCTTTTGGTGTTTATTGGTGGTTGGTAAACCATCTTAGAGGTGCATTACTACCACCATCTGGACTGGAGGGTGGAGCAGGAGAGTGTGCAGAACCAAAATTAAAAAATAAATAAATAAAATAAAATAAAATAAAAATATATATATTGTTTTGTTTGTTTGTTTGTTTGTTTGTTTGTTTGTTTGTTTGTTTTACTTTTTTGACATACTAAACTAGGACCTTTTTTTGTTTATTTCAAAATACAATACTATGAGTTTTTATGACTTTTTTTCAACAAACTCTACTGTGACTTATTTTTTCGACATACTATGACTTTTTTTTAAAAAAAAAAATTCCGACATACTATAATATGACTTTTTTATGTTTTCTAACATACTATAATATAACTTTTTTTTATGTTTTTCGACACACTATACTATGACTTTTTACATTTTTTTTGACATGCTATACTATGACTTTTCATTCAACATACTATGACTTTTTTTGTTGACATACTATATTCTGACTTCTTTCCGACATAGTAAACTATGACTTATTTTTTCGATGTACTTCTCTGACTTAAAAAAATAAAAAATAAATAAATAATAATAATAATATTAATGAGGAAAACTCTAGATTTGTTTAACTAAATCAGTTTCTCTTAAAAACTGAATAATTTCACAGTATATGTTATCTGCTGTAATAGACCTGACAATGAAAAGTCCTGATGTTTTGCTTCTTTAGTGACTGTAAAAGGTGATTCCTCTGGATACTGTGTTTCCTGCAGTGTATCAGTATATGTTGCACAGTTTCTGGTTGATTACAATATGTGCATTTCCCAGTTTTTTATTTTTTTCAGAGGGCACCCAGAAGGTGGTGCCCTCTAGGCGAATGCCTACATGGGTGCTAAGGTGGCCCTGAAGTCCAACAATATGAATTCAATATTTTATTGAATTAAAATAGATGTAAGCTCTTCCAAAATCCCAGACATGTTTCTGTTCAACGAAAAATAGAGTTCCTACAACTCTACCTATACACACTATACCATGCAATTAAAAGAAACAAAGTAAACTATACTCAAACAATACGAACCCTGTAATGACTTGCATACAAACAATATAACTAAATTAAATTCTATTTATATTTACATAACCACAACAACAAAGAAAAATCAGTTTGGGCTCTGACAGATCTCTTGGTGAAATCCAACAGCAGATACAGGAACAAAATAAGCCACATCTTTACCAGCTGCAACAGTGATGTACACATTAATGCATCAACAATTATAATTCAATGATATCATATACATTATTCTGAAATGGCCCATCCTGCAATTTGAATTCTTTTAGTACTTTAAGTATATTTTGATGCCAATACATCTCCTCTAATGCTCTTATTATTTGGTGCATTTTATTTACAGAAAGACATTTATGACCCAGTTATGTTTTATCTAAATGAAAAACATTATGTCTATTGTGATGAAAATTGATAACACACTTATAAGAGTCAGACATGATAGTATACAGATAATACTGTAGGTGTTAAAATGATTATACGTATTTAAATGAAGGGCAAACATACCATTGTGTTTTCATTAGGGCCTATTCATCTCCAGTATACAGGCACGTTAAAGACACATCCACCAGATGTCAGTGAACACTCACTCTTCACCACCAGCTTGTATTTCTACACAGAGAAAGAGAGAATAACTCTAACCCTAACCTGAGAAGGGACATAGACTCAGCATTTTTTAAGGTTTGATATCTTAAATCAATAAATTCTCTATAAACAAGGATGCCACCTGCAGGGGACATTTTCTAATGACCTTGGAGCAAAAGTTTCTATAGCAGCTCATTTTCTATAAATATAGATATACTTATTGCATCTTTATTGCAGAAGTGACAGTAAGAGTGACATAGCACAGGGATAGCGTTGACCACAGGCAGAAAACTTCTGACACACTTTTTATTTTTATTTTTTATAAATTCAACAACAACTGCAGTTGCATTATCAACACTGCCGGCTCAGTGACACCCATTCATCAGTGGTGTGTTTTACAATGTCCAGTGTTGCTACGGGGGTGAAGCAGACGGAGGTCAGGCTCCGCGAGCTGCTGCTGCTCCATATTGAGACGGTTTCGGAGGTGGCAGTGTGCTACCCCCCCACCCCCTCCTAATACCACCTGCTAATCCATCTGCAGGATTACTGTCCACTGTAATCACTCATCCTCCACACTGACACACCTCACCTCACTCTGCAACTCCTGACTCATTACACACACACACACACACACACACACACACACATGAACGTATTATGGCTGTACTTTAATATGTTACCGTTTTTTACACCTGGTGAAACACATTTCTCTTTGCTGACATGTTATTCTAACATCCAGGATCAGCATTTGTCTCCCAACAGAAACACTGACAGCAGGCAGCATTTCAACGGTATTACTATTGTCTTTTATTTATTTAAAATAGGGCTGTCAAATTTAACGTGATAATAACACTTTACCACAAATTTATTTTAACGCCACTAATTTCTTTAACGCATCATATGAAACTATAAAACCTGATGAAGCCATCGGTACCAACCATGTCATACTAGCTTGTCAGGAAGGAGGTGAAATAACACTAGAAACGTACGTTAAATTTTAGCGAACAAAAACTGTCATGTCCATTTTCAAAGGGGTCCCTTGACCTCTGACCTCCAGATGTGTGAATGTAAATGGGTTCTCTGGGTACCCACGAGTCTCCCCTTTACAGACATGCCCACTTTATGATAATCACATGCAGTTTGGGGCAAGTCATAGTCAAGTCAGCACACTGACACACTGACAGCTGTTGTTGCCTGTTGGGCTGCAGTTTGCCATGTTATGATGTGAGCATATTGTTTTATGCTAAATGCAGTACCTGTGAGGGTTTCTGGACTATATCTGTCATTGTTTTGTGTCGTTAATTGATTTCAAATAATAAATATATACATATATTTGCATAAAGCAGCATATTTGTCCACTGGATCCAGTAATGCAATACAACTCATATTCATAATGCATACATGTTGAAGATAGCTACGGATGTGGAAATACAACAGTGCTAGTGGGCAACCCCGTCTTCTGCCTTTGGCCACGCGTTCTCATCCACATTACGCCTTCTGTTCTCTCTTGTAATACACCTGGGAAAGAATCTCACTTATGTGCAGACATCCAGCATGCACTGCATCCCAGAGGGACGTCTGATGGTGAGGCTGGTGGTCATATAAATGTTCCACCTCCATGAGGAAAACAGTTCCTCTGTGAGGTTGAGGAATGGAGAGGACTCCATCCTGGGATGAGCTGTAAACCGCTCTGTGACTGAAATAATGCATCGTCCCATACAATTAGAAAACATTCTGGATTCTGCCTCACCTGGCACAAGAGGTCACCATGTTTCAAAAAACATTACAAACAATAATAATAAAAATACTAGGAAAAATTATATAAATAGTGATATACAGTATATACCAAGGGAGTTTGCCAACATACCTTTACTCAAATACGGTTCTTTAAGCACAATTTTATGGTACTTGCACTTATTTCCATTTTACTTTTACTGCATTACATTTCAGGGGGAAATAGTTAAGGTTTTACTCTGCAACATTGATTTAAAAGATAGATACTGGTTGCTTTTCAGATCAAGATTTTACACACAGAAACATTACCCTATAAAATACACTTTTGGCTTGTGATCCCTTACAAAAAAAAGCAGTATCCTTTAAAGCTAGGGTTGGTATCACCTTCAAAAATATTTTATAAGTGTATTTCCCAATTTGGTCCTTTATCAAAGTCGCTCACATCCTTACGCTCGCCCATTTTTTTCTCCTTCCAACACATCAACTTCAAGGACAAAATGTCCACTTGCTGTCTAATATATCCCCCCCCACTGCCAGGTGCCATTGTAACGAGATAATCAATGTTATTCACTTCACCTGCCAGTGGTCTTAATGTTATGGCTGATTGGTGTATACTACGCATACTTCCACTTGTTGTTAGAGAGATAGTAACGATGTCGCCGATGGACTCAGAGACTGAAACAAGTCTACACGATAAAATATATGACAGCAAAATTGCAAATGAAGATGGACATTTTTCCACAAAGATGCACTCCAGTTATGACGTACTGGACTATATAAATGTTAGGTTGTGGACAGATGTACTCTGAAAAAGCCCTCTGTCAAGGAATGTTCAACAGTGTTAAAAAAAGGTGTTTGCTAAAAAGTGTCTAAATGAGACGACTAAACGTCATCACGCCGACTCGTCCTCTCACACTTCAAAAAATCATAAAGTGGTGTTCATTAGTGGAGATTATCTTGCTGAACAAAACGTGTAAATATCATAAACGTTTGTTCGTCACATAGCTTATTTTCCTGCAATAATCCAAAACCCGATGGAACGATCCCATTGGCTGTTAGTGGAGGGAACCAGAGGGAGATGATCACTTCCTGGTTGGCCTACAACAATACGTCATCCCTGGAGCTCTCTGTTGGGCTTTATGGTGACTCAGCAGTTTGAAGAATCTCAGAGTGGACCGATAACAGCTGTCTGTCTCACTGTTGGACCGTCTCATTAACCAGAAGGACATCAGAGGGATGTTGGAACCACAGCTGAGTGTTGGACATCATGGTGCTGTGGTCTATAACAGTATGGTGCTCCAACTGGGACTATGTGTCCTAACAGGACTGGGGAGGGGGGGTTAGTGGCGGCAGGCCGAGCTGCTGGTGGCACCAAGTTTGCACAGAGGAGATTATTACAGTGTGTGTGTGTGTGTGTGTGTGTGTGTGTGTGTGTGCAGGGTGACTGATTGGGGCTGACAGCAGCCTCTGTATTGCTGGCTGGCCTGCAGATTTAGCCGACCTGTTTTAGACACTCTAATCTGGATTAACTGCAGCAGTGTGTCAGTGGGGACGAGAACGGCAGCTTCCTCCACCCCCTGCCCCTTCACCTGCTTCTCCTCCATCCCTCTCACTCCCCCCTCACTCCCTCCGTGTACCTATACCCCCCCCCCCCCCCCCCCCTTCTCTCCTCCTTCCCATCGGTTACATCCACCTGTTCTCTCTTTTATTTCCGTCGTCCTCAGTATGTTGAACACAAACTCTGTTCTGTCTTGAAATAAAAATGCTTGCGTGTCTCTGTGAGTCCATCTTTAGAGGGGGAGGGATTATACCAGCTCACTCCTCTTCCCTACTTCCCTATTTGCTGTTGCAGCTACAAGCGGTTCCACTAGATTGCATCGCCATTATCAGTATCATCAAAAGATCTCACTTTTTTTTTTTAAAGATCCCATCTCAGAATCCACATTTTGTCCAGTAATCGCAATGCCTCATAATAATAATAATAATAATTCAACAATATATCAATACAGCAGAAGAACAATGCACAGTTTAGTCACAATACATGTGCATGTGTATATCTCAGACTCAATCCTGAGCAATATTCTCTCAGTGGCACCACTGTAGTCCACAAAAAGCAACTCCTGTTTAGTAGTAGTAACTAGTTAGTAGTGTCCATTTGTAGGTTTCCATGTGGTGCCAGCCAGCTTGCTCTGAATCCTCCGCCCATGCTTCTCTCTCTCCTTCAGTTCTCCTGTTGTCACATTCTCCATCTTCTGCAGTTTTCTTGTCTTTCTTTTCTCCCAGTCTCCACATGGACCACACGTTTCCCCCTCCGTGTGCTTACAGTTCCCTCCAGCCTCCTTTCCTGCTCCACCACTGAACGGATTGCTCCGTCTTTCCTCCCTTTATCTGGAGATAAGATACTTACTTTTCAGATAAAGCATATTATGATAAATCAAATGAGCTTTGTCGGTTTTGTGAATCTGTGTGTTTGTTAGTGTGTGTGTGTGTGTGTGTGTGTGTGTGTGTGTGTAAGTATGTTTGTGTGTGTGTATGCAGCTATTTTGGAGATAAATGTAATCTGTCAATTATGTGTGAATGTATGAACTGCAACTGCAGCAGCAGGTTAATTGATCAGCAGGAGGACAGAAGGTGACATTTTCATAAACATTGCAATATTTCTGAAATAGAAATCCTTAGGATAAAGATAGAACTTTATGAATCCGAAGGAGATTCTTTTGCATGCTGGGATTGCTTAAAATTATAACAATAAAAAACTCAAAAGAGTAATAAATATTAAGTGTATAAGAAGTAATATTAACATCAGTGCAAAATAGACTATTAATAAGAGTCAAATAAGTAAACTAAAATAGAAAAGTAGATAACAACAACATAAGAATCGAAACAAGAGTAATACATTAAGTAATATTAACACCAGCGCCTCGTAAAATAACAATAACAATAAGATAAAATAAGTAAACTAAAATAGAAAAGTAGATAACAACAACATAAGAATCAAAACAATAGTAAAAATATAAAAGTGTATAAGAAGTAATATTAACACCAGTACCTAATAGAATAACAATAAAAGTAAAGTAAGATGAAATAGTAAAATAAGTAAACTAAAATAGAAAGTCATAGGCTGTAGTGCATGATATTGAAAGTAATATTTCTGTATGTTCTTAATATGCCTTGTACAAAGTATTTCCTTTTAGAATTGTAATATAACTTAATATTTTTAATGGAGCTTCCCAGCAAAAAGCATTTCACACGATTGTACTTGTATAACCGGCGTGACAATAAACAACTTGAATCTTGAATCATGATGTTGCTTTCAATATCATGTGCAATATTACTTTTATTATTTGCTGTTTATTTTCACTGAAACAATTATATATAAAGGGAAATATTTCTTTCCAAAACAATTTTAGTCATAAAATGTGGATTTTAATTTTTTGGAGTTTTTTTTTCTTGTCCTTCCTCTTCTTATTCTTCTACTTCTTCCTCTTCGTAGTAGTAGTAGTAGTAGTAATATTAGTATTAGTATTTATACTTGAACTATACTACTTTCTTGTAAATCTTGTATGTATTTATTTAATCCAAATGAGTGATGATCAAAGACGAGAATCAGAAAAATCATTTCGAATTTATGAGAATAAACTTTGTGTAACTTTGGTTTGTCTTATTATGTAGCCTGTTGCTTTACCTTGTGTGTGTGTGTGTGTGTGTGTGTGTGTGTGTGTGTGTGTGTGTGTGTGTGTGTGTGTGTGTGCGTGCATGGTGGGAGTGGTTTGCTGAAGCCACTTCTTGCTTCCCTCTAATTAGCAGCGTGTGCCGGTAAAGAAAGTCAGTCCTCTCGACCTCTCCAACGCGCAGAGGCACCACCTGTTCACCACTTCACCTGTGTGATGACTAACGGTGAGAAATCCGACTTGCAGAAGCAGTTCGGATGCTCAGTGAGCTGCAGTGTGCTCCTCTGCTGCTGCTAAACTGACAGACAGGAACAGCTGAAACTGCAGGTAGAAGAAAAAAAGAAAAGAAAAAAGAAATCACTTTGAGTGTTTCTGTGGAGAAGTCCTTCTGGTCCTGCAGGTTGGATCCGACGCACCGACTTGTTGTCCCAGTGGAGCTCTGAGTGTCCGACAGACAAGTCAGCTGCAGGACTTAAAAGCCTGCTGCAAGGATGATGTCCTACATAAAGCAACCTCATTACACCATGAACGGGTTAAACCTGCCTGGCCCCGGAATGGATGTGCTGCACACAACCATCGCTTATCCATGTAAGTAACAAATCTATGTTTTAAAAAACGTTTTGGTGTTTTTCTTTTATGTATTTGTGTCTTGCTGTTTTCTAGTAATTTTGAGTAAATTCCACCCGAAATGATGCGTAAAGACGCGCAGGCTGTGCGTAAAGCTGCTGCGTAAAACAAGGATAAACACTTTGTTTCATAAGAATATTCACAAAGGTTTGGATATTTATGATTAAATAGTAAAATATACCATAAATGTATCATTACTACACGAATTTAACCAAAGAAAAATATGTAATAGATGTAGTAGATTGATGATTTAAAGAAAAGTTAATGGATATGTTGTTTTATAATTTTATTCTCAGGTATTGTCTTATTTATTGTAGTATTTATTTATCAACTGTACTATTTATAGATTTTAAGGGCTGAGAGAGAGCCATCAGGGTAAAATGCATTTCATTGCATTTCACTGTACTTTTAAATGCATATGACAAAACTTGAAACTTGAAACTTAATCTTATAATTTCTACATGACTCTTCTGCCGTAGATATGTGTTACCACAGATAGATTTATTAATACGCAGATACAATGAAGTCACCGTGGAAACGTCGCTGACTCTCAAATATATGCAAAACTCCTGTGATTACATCTAATATTTACTCACTATACTTTTTCTGAAACAAATGTGCCTTGGAGGGCAGATATATATATATATATATATATATATATATATATATATATATATATATGACTTTTACTGCACAAATTATAGCTCAATGAATAAACTGTTTGTCAACTCTTGAAAGAATCAGTGACCATTGATATAAGGAGCAAAAACACTTTGTCTTCATATCGGTCAAAACAAGTCAGGATTATGAACAGCATCATGATGTACTGTGAAGTTTCCATTAATATTTGTATTTGTTTCATCCTCACGCACATAATCACACGCCATGTTGTCTTTAAAACATGCCATGAGCCTGAGTTGTGCTCATAATTCAGGTCAGCTCTCTCTCTGCTGCTGCCAGATTAATAATCCCTTCTCTTCTCTGTCTCTCTCTCTGGGTTTGCAGCCACTCCCCGGAAGCAACGCAGGGAGCGCACCACCTTCACCCGGACACAGCTAGACATCCTGGAGGCGTTGTTCTCCAAGACCCGCTACCCAGACATCTTCATGAGGGAGGAGGTGGCCCTCAAGATCAACCTGCCGGAGTCACGTGTGCAGGTACTGGATGCTGCAGCCGAGATGGAGGCCGTACTGTCAGTGTTTGTGCTTAATCACAGAGAGATGTATGCGTATGCATTTGTAGCGACACCTCAGTTACACAAGTTACACTTCTCATCTCTGTACTTCACACCTCTAACTAATTATAACTCCAGATGTTTGCATGTCTAACGGTTGTTTTCATGTTGTATCTTCTTCTCTGTGCCTCCAGGTTTGGTTTAAAAACCGCCGTGCCAAGTGCCGTCAGCAGCAGCAACAGAGCAGTGGCCAGTCTAAGCCCCGCCCTCCTAAAAAGAAGGCCTCTCCAGTGCAGGAACCCAACGCCCCTGATCCTCTTCCTAACCCATCTGGCTCCTACAGCCCCTCTTCTGTCCAGTCCGGCCCCAGCCTGGTGCCGAGTTCCAGCACTGGAAACACGGCCGTGTCCATCTGGAGCCCGGCTATCTCGCCCCTGCCCGACCCTCTGGCCTCCTCCTCGGCCCCCTGCATGCAGCGGCCCTCACCTTACCCCATGAGCTACGGCCAGCCGTCGGCCTACACCCAAGGCTACGCCAGCACCACCTCCTACTTCACCGGCCTGGATTGCAGCGCCTACCTGTCCCCTATGCACTCGCAGCTGTCAGGCACCGTGGGCGCCCTCAGCCCCATCACCGTGCCCTCGATGGGGGGCTCCCTAAGCCAGTCCCCGGCCTCGCTGTCCTCGCAGGGCTACAGCACGGCCTCCTCCCTGGGCTTCACCTCTGTTGACTGCCTGGACTACAAGGACCAGCAGGCCTGGAAACTGGGCTTCACCACAATGGACTGCCTGGACCACAAGGACCAAAACTCCTGGAAGTTCCAGGTCCTCTAGAAAAGCGAGAGAGGGTGGTGTTCATGTGAGATAGTGTGAAGCAGTTCTGCCAGAGGACTTGTTATCTTTCATTTTCAGTTGCTTGTTTGTAAGATTTTTGTTTTATTTTCTAAAGGTGACCTCTGTAGAAAAGCATTTTATGTGAATGAGTTTGGAAATGAAGTGACCAGTGACTGTCATCAATGCTGCCTGACTGCAAATCCGATCTGTTGTCTTCTTCATGCTGCGTTAAATAAGGGAACAAAAGCCTTTAAAGAGTTTGTAGGGAAATACTGGAGCTGTATGTTTGGAAACCCATCGAGCCATCTCTTCTTTTAACGTGACAGACACACCACATGTGTTTCATTTTTAAACTTGCATTGTCATAGTGAAAGGAGAGCTGCTACGACAGGACGGAGCTCTGGAGTCCGATAGGTCACCTCCTCCTTCAGGGTCTCATTGTTTTAAGCTATTTATTATTATTACTTTATGCTACATATAAACATGTCATTTGGTTTAGATATTTTTCAGCATTTGTGTTGCGTATTGCAGTGTTAGCCTTTAGTGTTATCATCCCCCAACTGTTTGATGGAAAAGTTAGATCTTCTGTTTTTAGCTGTGTGACATATTAAAGTGATCTATTCTTTACACTCTGTGTACTGACAATCATTGAAATTAATTGTGTTTGCATGGTTGTAGCCTGTTTAGAGTTCTACATTGATCCACAGCTGGAGGTCCGGATGGAGACTGGACCCAGTGGATATAACGGGGCCACGTTGTGGTTCAGGTCTGGACCCGTCACGGCTCTCACTGGTCCATCTTGGTTATTTTAGCTTATCTGATTCTGGGAGTGTCCCAATCCTCTTATCCTCCCTTCAGCAATGCCCTAAGTGAATTAGTTAGGATTATTGCCCTATCCCCTCTGTCTCTCACCCGTCTCACCCACTTCGGCCTTCTCTTGCTCTCCTGTCTCTCTCCTCGCCTTCTCCCTCCATCTTTCTCCACCTTTTCTTATTCTCTCCTCTCTACCTCTGCCTGTTTTTCTCTCAGCTCGTCTGTATCCCACCTCTCCTGTTGCACCTCGTTCCAAAACGTATGAATCAATGCCGTTTAATAAAGCATTTTGACCACAGTTGTTTTTAATGAATTGTTCCAGCTCTGAGATATATCTAGATATTTTATCTCCATCAGCTCAGTGGTTCCCCGTCTTTCACCCCCACCAATCTCCCCAACTCCTCCGACTATTTGGTAATCCCCACATGACCTGATTGCAGCCACGCAAATTCAGCTACGACATCAAATATGTGAAAATGTTTTATCGAGGTGTGTGTGTTGTGAAGGAAGAAGATTGTCTGTTACTTAACACACATTGATTACCCTCTCACTGATTTCCATGACATCATTTGTCATCTTTTTAAAGCTAAATTGAATTGTCATTTTATAGCAGGAACCACACATCTAACCTGAGGTTTTATGGTTTTAAATCAATATACAAGGCTGGATCAAGTATCACTCCTTTCTCATGTTATTCTGATATAAATGATCAAATATAATTCTATTTTTTATTGCTATGTAAATCATACGTCCTCAACCATGTAAAATGTCACAACATTTTGATTATAAATTCAGATCTACTGAACGGAGAGATGCGAGAGACATTTCAAAGCATTTTTCTGCACTCAACAGCGACCTAATCCCACTCTGTGCTGGTTTAATCCCTCTGCCCTCCTTCTCCCCAGTGTGATTGGTTAATCCCTGCGTCTGGCCTCCCTGATTGGTTAACCTCTCTTGGAGGGTGCAGTGCACTTGTAATCTTCCCCCTCAGCACTGAGAGTTTCAGACAGACATTTGTGCTGTAATCCCAGGGAGGAGCAGATGTGATGGGGGATGGACGCCACCGGGCAGACCTTGAGGAAGGTGACCGCCGCAAAACAAAAACACGGCACGCGGTCTGAGGAGGAAACCTTCAGGCCCCGTTTCCTTCCACAAGTGGTGGAAGAAGATCTTTTACTTAAGTAAAAGTATCAATACTACAGTGTAGAAATACTCTCTTACATGTACCAAAAGTATTAAGTACTCATTATGTAGAATATTATATATTATATCACTGGATGATGCATTCATGAGTAAGCACCACTAATAAAGGTAGGGCTGATTGAACTACTTTATGTACTGACTGGTCGTTTAATTCATAATAACACATCATTTATTAGTTGAACTACAATATTGGCCTCCAAAATGTAGCGGAGTGGAAATATAAAGTAGCATAAATTGGAAATACTCAAGTAAAGTACTTCAAAATAACTATAATATCACAGTATTACTATAATACTCCAGTTGTATTACATCACTGGAATTTACAAGCACTGTTTAAAACGAGAAAATTAAGAAAGAAACGTTTTAGGAGAAGTCCAAACGTTGGTTGACAGTAATTGTTACAGGTCAAAAACGCACACAGGTTTGATAAGAGCTTGCTCTGGTCAGTCAGGGTGTGTGAAATACATCCACTAGAGGGCGAAGACTGACCCAGGGATGGATTACTGAAAGGGCAGCTTCACAAAACGACTACTAATAGACTCATAACTACAGAGACACAAAACGACTACAAAGAGACACAAAACTACTACAAATAGACTCATAACAACTACAGAGACACAAAAATGACAAGAGACACAAAACGACTACAAAGACTCAAAATGACTAGAGACACAAAACCACTAGACTAAAATGACTACAAAAAGAAACAAAACGACTACAGACACAAAACGACTACAAAGAGACACAAAATGACTACAAAGAGACACAAAACAACTACAAATAGACACAAAATGACTACAAAGAGACACAAAACAACTACAGAGACACAAAACAACTACAAAGAGACACAAAAAGACTACAAAGAGACACAAAATCAGTGCCTCAGTGAAACACTGTAAAGCAAATAAATCACACCAACCAGCAGCAGTTTGTTTTAACACCTATTTATTACCACCATAATATGAGAAATTTGGAAAATACAAAGATCAGTTTATTTATACGTCTGAAAATCTTGAGGAATAAGAAAAATATAAAAGAAAACAAATATGAGGTTATATTGTGTATCACAAATTTGAGAAAGGGACAGATTATATGTTCAGATCTACAGAGACACACAGACCCTAAACATGCAGAGTGAAACTTAGTCTAAAGCCTATCTGTGGAGATGAAGAGAGAGAGAGAGAGAGAGAAGCATACTGTGTGATGACTGATCTACAGAGGAGGAGATGGTGAACCATCGCCCCCGTGTGGCTGCCAGTAGAAACAGAGAAGCCCTTCCTGATTTTCTATCGCTAATCAGATCACTGCAAAAAACAACAACTGATAACCATGTTGATAATTAATTGCTTTTTTTTCTCTTAATTTGATGATTTTGGAAGTGGTAAAGAGAAGAGATGCTCATCTATGAATTATATGCGTAAAAAAAATAGACACCATATCCACAACGATAATCAATATTCTTAAGCAACCAAAAAGATTCTTGTTTGTTGAGTACGAGTGGTTAGAAAGATCAGAGCTCACACGTCCACACAGACAGACCAACAGACCGCCGTCCCCTCCCAGTGCACATTACAGAGGTGAAGAGGTATGGCGAGGCGCCTGGCTGAGTCGGGGTGTAGAGGGACGGACTGGGCGGGAGGGGAGAGGAGGGTGTTCAGACGGGCCGAGGCCTCAGGACTAGCTTTAATAGCACCCTGCTGTGGAAGTTGCAGCTCCCCTTAAGCAGACTAGCCCCTCGGCCACGTCCCTCTGCTTCAGCTCCGTTTGCAACACTTATCACGGCCGCTAGCCTCCCACCCTGGAGGGATCCAGGGGAGCTCAAGAAGGGTGGGGGTTTCCCAAACTCAGTGCTGCATGTTTTAAGTATGTGTGCACATGTGCGTCTGATCTGCTAAACCTTTTACATGCACAAAAAAAGGTACCCTTGAAACATTTGGTGAAGACAAAAAACCTATGAGAGACCAGACTTCAACATATTTCTATCTCTTCACGATCAAGATTACTCTAAAGTCTACTGAGAAGCTGGGCAGGCGGGGAGGGGAGACAGGGACGGGTGGAGGAGGATGGATGGGGGAGAATAAAGGAGCGAGGGCGGGGACAGGTAAAGAAAAACAGGACAGAAACATTAGGGAGGCCGTCTAAGCGCGCTCTCCGCGGATGCGGCGTGCCAGCTGGATGTCTTTGGGCATGATGGTGACACGCTTAGCATGGATGGCACACAGGTTGGTGTCCTCAAACAGACCCACCAGGTACGCCTCACTGGCCTCCTGCAGGCAGAGGGAGAGGGAGGGACGAGACATATTAGCAAGAGAAGTGTGTCCGTTTTACAATTTGGAATTTATACTGATGGACACACACCTGCAGGGCTCCGATGGCGGCGCTCTGGAAACGCAGGTCAGTCTTGAAGTCCTGAGCGATCTCCCTCACCAGGCGCTGGAAGGGCAGCTTACGGATCAGCAGCTCAGTGGACTTCTGGTACCGACGGATCTCTCTCAAAGCCACGGTGCCGGGCCTGAAACACACAACGGAGCTCTAGTTCATTTAACCCGCTACAAGCTAAACAGGATTTATCCTCTATGTGACACTTAAGCCCCTTTTTGCCCGCAGGAACTTTCCCCAGGGACTCGGAACCTTTTGAGGAACTCATTACGTTACGACTGCAGGGGCCAGGATCTAAATTAAGTTCCAGGGACATTTTACCCCCCAAATAGGCCCTGGTCGGGAGGGTACTACTTTCTGAAAGTGCAGGAACTCAGACTGGGGTTTCCAGGGATGACCGTCGCTGATTGTTCAAACACACACAACGCCGCTGCTTCAACTTGTATAACACTTCGTTCATAAAACAAAGAAGTACTCGACAAGGGGAGAGCATTTCTCTTCGTTTGATGACATTAAAAGTGAAGTTAGACTTTGTTCCCCGCTACTCGACTCATTCAAATAAAAAACTAAGAGAAAAAGAGAGAGATCGTTTTTCCAGTTAAAAATGAAACTGTATATAAAACCTAAAGATTTTTTAACTCCAACTGTTCAGCAAGATATTTTTAAAATCACTCTCCTCTTGATAAAGATGGTTTCAATGATGTTATGATTTGGAGGGAAATCAAAGCGTTACCTGTAACGATGGGGCTTCTTGACGCCACCAGTAGAGGGCGCACTCTTGCGAGCGGCCTTGGTGGCCAGCTGCTTACGAGGAGCCTTTCCTCCTGTGGACTTACGAGCGGTCTGCTTGGTACGAGCCATTACGACGAAGTATCACCTGAAGGAAATATCAAAAATATAACAGCATCCTTCGTGTTGTTCATCCTATAGTTCATACTTTTTCTCTCTGACCTTGTCATGTTTTAGAGCTGCTGCTGCACACGCTATTGACAATAATACCTTTAGTGTTATTTATACACACATTTCTACTCACTTCACAGTGGAGTTTCAATATCAGTGTTATCATAGGCCCCTCTGGACAAATGTTCCTTCTAAACCAACAGTCTATATAGACACCCTATAATATATTATAGAGTGATGCTGTAGGCTACAAATAACACAGGAAAGCACTTTTACTGTTAACACTATATACAAACACACCACCTTAACCCTATAATGTTCCAGTGTGAGTATTATCGGAGTACTATAGAAGATGCATAGCCCAAGTATAATAATATAACAATAAAATCACAACTGATTATGACTGACACTGTAAAACATGCTTAAAGAAATAATAAATAAATAGGAATAAGTCGCAAGAGACTGACAGAAATAGTCTTAATAGCCTATTATAGTTAGTCTATCTAATAGTTAGTCAAATTAGAAATTAGTTTTACATATAGTTTAAAATCCTTCTCGAAAAACACAAAACAAGGTTTGTTGTTGCTAATTTTACATTTATAAATAAAAAAAAAATATTTTGCTAGGATTATCATCAAATTTATTATTAAAAAAATTCTTCTTTTTTGGGGACAACAACAGTATTATGGGAAAACAACATTTTCCCATAATACCCCAAAAATATAGCCCCTTGCCCCCAGAGGCTTATCTGTCGTCATATAGTCAGATAGATAGTAACTTTATTGATCCCAAGGGTCATTCAAGTTTCCAGCATCACAGTTCCATAGTGCAAACATGTTAATAAAAAGGCAGTAAAAAAGTTAGTAGTACAAAGTACAAAATATATACCAGATATAAAAATACCAGGAGATGGAAACAAAGTCTTAAAACTGAATATAGTGCAGGGTAAGACCAGGGGATTAAGAAATGTCAAATATATAATATTATATTATAAATATATACATCTATATATTTTTTGTACTGTTTATTTAGTTTACTAAACTATACTAATAAAATGATTATCTTATATTATTTTAGTGATGCATGATATTAAATGTAGGATTCTTATCAATTCAATTCAATTTGCTTTATTGGCATGACTGTCAGGTGAACAATATTGCCAAAGCGTCAATTCAATAACAAATAAAAAAAGAACAAAATAAAAACAAAAACATATATATACATCTATACAATTCATTACGCAAATTACAATATATAGATATTTAAAAAGAACATGCATGTTAATTGAAGAAAACAAAAAAGAATTAATTAATGTTTGTTGTGTCAATAAAACAAACAAATAAAAACAATAACAATATATTGCAATATCAAAGGATAAATGTAAAAAACTAAAAAACAACAACAACCCATGAAGTAGAGGAGTACATAAAAGACACAGTGTGAGTTACATCTATTATGTTTTGTTGTTGTGGTTGTCTCTCAGGCTGTGACATGTCCTGACATATCCTGCAGCTTCTATGGCTATAACACTATTTTCTTCAAGTAGATGTTGTATTTTATTTTGGTCAGAGAGGGAATCAAAATCTTGGAGTTTACATTAAAATTTTGTAAAGATTTTTTTCCTAATTTTTTTTCATATATGTTTTTTTTATTATTATCACTATTGTCACCCAAATATCTGCAGTTGAGTATCATGTTATTTTTTAAGTTTTAGCTGGAAACACTAGAGTGTTGTGGGTCAGTCAGACTGGGCCGCCTGGGAAAACTTTTCTCCAGCCAATCAACACACTCTGGGCTCCCTGAGCGCACCAATCACAGCTCATCATTCTAAAATGCACCAATCAGCTGCGTCTGTGTTGCATTTTTGGACCAATGGCGTTCGAGTCTGCTGTATTTAACGGGCGGGGCTTAGCTTTAGTCCCGCCTCATTCCGCAAGATTATGGCCGCAGACTCAAAAATGAACCTACTGATATACACGTAAACTTTCATATTTAACCTAAAAAACAAACAACGTGTGCGCAAAAGACTACCAACAAAACGTAGGAAACAAGTGTAGCTATCAAACAAGCGTAAAAGCGTGGGAATAGACGGTGTATTAACTGAGAAACAGCGAAGTATAAAATATGAAAGTGAAGCAGGATATTTCTGCAGAGGAAGTCCAGAGCCGTGTTTCTCTCTGCTTCTTCTCCTCTCTACAGCGTCGAAATAAAACGCTATTTCAGCACAAAAACAACTTTATCTGTCTCTTTTTCTTTACAAAAGGGTTAATAGTGACGTATTTATTAAAAATTGTGAAAAATATTTAACTTACCGAGGGTGAATTTAGCGGTTTTTTGCTTCACAAGTTGAGTTGTGGTTGTCTGGCAGTGTCAGATATTTACTATCTCTCTCACACAATGGAAGCAGGCAGAGCTGGAGCCAAAATGGCGGCCGTGTCAATCATCTGTCTCCCAGAATGCATCTGTCAACGTTTGTAAACATTGGAGACAAACTTCCTTTTCTCAAAGTGTTGTTAGTTTTTAATATAATGCGACAATAATAGAAAAGAAACACCTATTATTATTTATTATTATAAAATTATATATTATAAATAAGATATTATAATATTATTATAATTTCCTCTAACGTTTTAAATACAATGCGACAATAATAAAAAAGTAACACCTATTATTATTTATGATTATAAAATTTGGAATATAATATAATTAATAATATATTATATTATCATTTCCTCAAAATGTTGTTAGTTTTTAATACAATGTGTCAATAATAGAAAAGTAACACCTATTATTATTTATTATCATAAATTAATAATATATTATAATATTATATTATTTTAAAATTTTGTTTTTATTTAATTTATTAAAATAACACCTATTATTATTTATTATTATAAAATTAATAATATAATATAATTAATATGTTATTATCATTTCCTCAAACGTTTTTAATACAATGTGACAATAATAGAAAAGCCACACCTATTATTTTAAAATTAATAATATAATATAATTAATAATATATTATATTATTATCATTTCCTCAAACGTTTTTAATACAATGCGACAATAATAGAAAAGTAACACCTATTATTTATTATTATAAATTAATAATATAAAAAATAATATATATGTATATATATATATATATATATAAATAAAAAGAAAGAGAATGTCATTAAAAAGTCATAGTATGTTGGTATCCCATAAAAATAATAATACTGAAGTATGCCTTAAAAAATAACATGTCATGAAAAAAGTCATAAAAATGTCATAGTATAGTATGTCAGACATAGAGTATGCCATAAATTATATTATAGTAGGTCATAATAAATGTCATAGTATTGTATGCCATATAATTTAGATTTTTTTTTTTGCTTTTTATGCCACACTATACTATGACATTTTTTAAAGACATTTTTATGACATGCTATACTGTGACATTTTTTACGACTCTTATGGCAAAGAAATCAAAATTCCTTCCTGAGTAAGGATTCCCCCTGTAGGATGCCAGCTGTAGTGAACATCACTACACCAACCAGGTCATTTAGGTAGTTGATAATGCAACAAGTAAAAAAAAAAATTGTTGAATGAAAATCACGAGTGGAGATGTTTTCTTCTTCTTCTTATTCTGGCTGAAATATGGGAACTCTTCTCTAGGCCTAAATGCTGTATCCACTTTGTAATAACAGATGTGTTTGCATATATTTTTCTGTACCAGAAGAAAGAAAGAATGACTCAGCAAGGAAGGGAAGAGGAGAGTTATTAAGAGCCTCGTAGGTAGATAGATGTCTTGGAATTTGACACGGTGTAAGTGAGGGTCATGGCGGTCTCTGGAGCAGGTCAGCAGAGTTTTGTACATACTGTCAGTTCATTGAGGACTTCGTGTGTGGTCATGGAGGTCGCTGTTGGATGCGATTGAAGCATGAATGGCAGTTTCTACCTCTTCAAAGGTATTACTGAGACCAGAGTCAGAGGACGTGATTTTGATGAGGGCTGTTTCAGCGTTATGTTTAAGACGGAATCTCGATTGAACTGGTTCATAGACGTTGTTTGAGTCCACAATCTATGATCCTTGTTTATACACAGACAGACGTTTCCATTCTGGGCAGAGGATCTTTAAAGGTGTCCTGTAGATCATTCTGTTACTCACATTGTGTGAATCATTGATGTCTAAAATGCGTTTCCTTCCTCATAAAACATTTGCAAAGCTGATTTTGTTTTTTAAAGAAGTATTTTAAATCCTGCGTGTGTTTACATCCATATTGCAGTCTTCTTCCACTGCCTTTGCTGGCGCATTGCTTGGCACATTACCACCACCTGGATCAGTGGAATAGTGTGAAACCATCAGCAGGACTGTGTACGGCGCCACCCACATGCATGTTATGAGGCAACAAAACAGGAAGCCCGATCTCAATGTCCTTAAACCCTGAACCCTCAGGGACTTCACTGATGTTACCTGGTAAATGGTTGAGTGTGAGAAGCTGCGAGGGCTTCAAATGGTATAAATATGAACGGGACAGTACTTTACGACGACATATCACGTTCCCTTGACAACCCCAAGTGTGGGTTTTTATGTTACGTTTTTTTAACTGCGTCTTCCAGGCTCTTGCCTCATGAGACTAGAGGTAACCGTGATAAAAATCAATGTCCTTTTGTCCAACTTCATTAGGCAAAATTAAAAGAGATGGTTGAATGAACCAGGTGTGTAATGTAGTCTAATGGTTGTATTCCTCTCATTTCATGTGTTTCTTTTTATGTACCATCTTTTATCTTTAACGTTAATGGTTCTGTGTAAATGTATCTATGCCTGGCTGAATTCCCATGTGCCATCCTTCTTGTTTACCTTTTTTTACGCCTCTGGGCTTCCCCTGGTTACCGTGGTAACCCTGTGTTTAACCTCACAATGCTATGAATTGTGGGTAATTCCCTCAGGCAAAGGCTGCAGAAATGCAGACCATAGGGAACCTTTAAGTTAACATGTTGAGCATTTATCATGTTCTAAAAGGAGTACGTCAGTCTACTGTGACCAGTCAGTAATGATTTAGGATAAACTCTGAAATATCTTTGACTCAGAAGGACAAAGAAATGACTTCTATGCTTTACAGCTGACTGTGACACACACACCGCCACGGCGTTATACCGTCTCCTAAACTACTCAGACTGAACCAAGCAGTGTATTAGTAACATCACGCACATATTAAAAGACATGGATTATAGCTATTCCTGAACAGTTTTATTTATTTCATATCTAACTGTAGATATACCTCTAGTTTGAGACAAGAGTGTTTTCACATTCAAGTACACAGTGCCTTACTTCAGTTCCCCATCTGAACAGGGTGAGGCTTTAGATAAGGCAAGAGGAGCAAAACCTGCGAGAGATATAGAAGTCAAACAGTTAGAGTACAACCTGGATTTAGACAGATTTGAAACATATTGTAATCCATACATTGTGGGGAACCAAAAGGGCATGTAGTATAATACCAGATGAACGTACTATACATCGATTTCCAGCCCAGATATCTTTAAAAAAAAACATTGTTTTAAATTCAGAACCAATGAGGCGATACAAAACTAAATAACCCCAGTACCGGTCAACCCTGAACCGTCATCTCAAATCTAGATATCACAACGTTTGTGCATTATGATGACAATGGTAAACAAAATATGGTCTGTTGGAACAAAATTTAAGGCTCATCATCATTTTTTTAACCACAAAGCAGCGGCAACATGTTCTTCACCACGTTGTTTGAGAGGACATTGTTTTCAGCTTTATTCAGTTCGTCCAGTTCATGAAAAGTACCGTGAAGGTGATGGAAAAAAATAATAAAAATAACCTCTTACACATCTGAAAAAGGTACAACAGGCATTCATCCATCTTCCCCTCCTTTTATCCCATATGTGCAACAACTGCGCCGAATCATTTGGTCCCTCTTCCAATGAAGAACAAACAAGTACCGAAACATTCCATCAGAAGTCATTGAAATGTGTTTATAGCAAAGTTACATAAAAATGGCACAGTCACACAGAAAAGAACATTGATAACCACTATATGAACTGAAAGTAACCCACTGCAGCTCCTTGTCAAACCTCACACACCCGGCTGGATTCTTCGAGGGAACCGCGGACTCACTGTGCCGCCTTCTTGTGTACATATTAGCAGAGGGAGGGCGCGGCCGCCTACCATGTATCCTCCTTCAATAACTTGTGCTGTAACATCCAGAAAGAACGCAATGGATAGTGAAGTACACACAGAACTGTTCTGTAAGAGATAGAGAGTGCATGCATTTCTAAAATGCAAACCTTAATCCCAGTTGATGCTCATACCCAGCGCCACACCTAAAAAAAACAACTAAAATCCCTTTTTTACTAGTGATTCTATTCATATATATATATATATATAGTATATATATATTTTACATTTCTGTGTTCCTGTTAAAAGTACCTTACATCTTTCATATCATATACATTTATGACTCGCTACTGTCTCAATCAATCACAATAATATGACACCTTGGACAGTAACTTCAGGTACATTCAGGACTTTCTGTAAAAAGTCTTCTTTACAATTCATTAAAAATACAGAGGAGCAAAAATATTGGTTATACGACAGTCCACTGTCCTGCAGAGGCTGCAACCGTAGCTCATTAGAGTCTTTCTTCTACACAGCTAAAGATAATTTCACACATCCCCACCCCCCCCTAAATGCTTCATTCTGTACGTATCTCTGTCTCTGGCCTCTGCATGGCCAGGTCAGTCGGGATATAGGCTCCCTGGCCCAGTGCTGTGGAGTACGCTCTGTTGCTCACTGTGAATCCCGGGCCGGGATAGGAGCCGGAGCTGGAGCCTCCACGTTTTTGAACAGGAGCCTGAGGCTGAGGTACTGGGTGGTAATCGTCCAAGTTATCGTAGTGGGACTGCGCTGCTTTAGGGGGGTGTTTCTGATAGTAGTCCGGTTCGGGGTTGCCCTGGCTGTAGTGCTGCTGCTCTCGGCTGCTGTGTGAGCGTTCCAGTTTGGAGCGGGCGAGTTGATCCCTGGGGGCCGACGGCTGGTCGTCTGCACCGTGGTAGCCGCTTGATGTTCTCACTTTATTTTGCTCAGAATCAGGACACTCGTAACGTGGCTGGAAGTTCCTCTTGTTGGGATGTTCCTGCTGCCAGTGTTTGGACCTGCTGCCGTCTCCACCCGGCTTGTCGTCTCCGGTCTCGCACTTGGCCTCGTGACGGCCGCTCTCCTGCTGATGGGACAGACTGTGGCTCAGAGTAGCTGGAAGGGAGTGAGAGGATTGGCATTTCCGCGCGCCGCTTTGCTTGGCGAGCCCGTCCGACTTGTCGCCCGCTGCGCTACCCTGGACATGCTTGTCAGTCTCCATATACATGAGGACGTCAAGGTCTGACACCATGTGTCTGGGGAGGTAGCGCCCGTCTTTGCTCTCGGCCGCAAGCAGTACAGCTTTACCTGGGTCAGATTTACTGCGCAGGTGCAGGGTTTCATAGCCAGACATATCTGCTGGTGTAAAAGAGCCAACATTGTCGTACTGGGAGAGGACGGGGCCTTTAATCTTCTGTCTGGCCCTGCTCTCCCTGCGGATGGAGTGCATGCGGAGCCTTTCTGACTCCTCGGGGTCCCAGCTGAGGTAAGCAGCCGCTTCCTTGGTCCCGTGCCCGGGGGGCATGTCCCTGCTCACGAAGCTGTGCTCCTTCCCAGGTGGGAGAACGTGGCGAGCAAGGTAGTGGTACCCGGTGGCCTTTCCACCCGGTCGGCCAGCGGCGGCCCCCGGGTCGCGGCTGCCGTGGGAGTGGACGTGCCGGACTCGGATGGTGCCGTAAGGGTCGATGTCATAGAAAGGCGACTCCAAAGGGCTGGAACCAGAGTACGGACTGTAGCGGTACTGAACCCGTCCGTTCTCAAAGTAAGGCTGCAGCTGGGTGACGTGGTAGTCGGTTTGTGAGGACTGCTGCTGCGGAGGCTGCTGCTGCGGGGGCTGCTGCTGCTGCGGGGGCTGCTGGTAGGCTTTGCACTGATACACGGGCCGATGGTAGAAGAATATATCGTCATCTGGAGGGACTTCAGTCCTTTGAATGGGCACTGAGCGGATAGTGGAAGGAACATGGAGGGAGTGCACTCTGCGGATGGTGGGGTAGCCTTGGTTTCTGTCGTGGCTATAACCCTGATGCCCTGGACCCGGGGACACATACACACTGCGGGGGTTTCCTCTGGACTTCATAGAGTGGTGGTAGGACCTGGGGCCTAAAGTGCTGTATCGGTTGTCCAGTCGGGCGCTGTAAAGTATATGAGGCTCTGATTTGGACACGTAGGAGAGGTGTGGGGGGACGCTGTCTGGCCGGTAGTGGTGTGGCACTGCGGGCTGTGGGCCGAGTGCAACGGGCCTCTGGTGGTAGTATGCGGCTCCCGGAGGCTCAATTAAGACCGGTTCTCCTTTAGCGTGGTACAGATAGACCGGCTGGTGAGTGGAAGATTTACGAGGAGAAGGAGGATGGTGAGGAAGAGCGTCCTCCAGATGGCCAGGCACAGGGCCTTCAGCCATCACATGGTAGGGGGCTTCACTTTGGCTGAGTGCTGCTGTGGCCAGTTTGCTCTCTATGGTGCGGACAGGAGGAGCCGGAGGTGTGGGTCCGTACGCGTCGTGGTACTTTGCAGACTCCGTACAGGGCTGGACCGGCTTTATGGCCTCCCAAGGCTTCTCAACGGGCTCGGCAGAGGTGGGGGCCACTCTGGCGCTGGCCTTCGATGGGAGCTGAGGTTGGGTTGGGACCTGTGTCTGAGGCTGCGTGCGAGGCTGTGAGGGCAGGTGAGACTGTGGATGAGGCTGTGTTGGAAGAGGAGGCTGCAAGGGCAGATGAGACTGTGGATGAGGCTGTGTTGGAAGAGGAGGCTGCAAGGGCTGATGAGACTGTGGATGAGGCTGTGTTGGAAGAGGAGGCTGCAAGGGCTGATGAGGCTGTGGATGAGGCTGTGAGGGCAGGTGAGACTGTGGATGAGACTGTGGATGAGGCTGTGGATGATGCTGTGTTGGAAGAGGAGGCTGTGAGGGCAGATGAGGCTGTGGATGAGGCTGTGCTGGAAGAGGAGGCTGTGAGGGCAGGTGAGACTGTGGATGAGGCTGTGGATGAGGCTGTGCTGGAAGAGGAGGCTGTATCTGAGCTTGGCTCTGCTGTGGAGTTTGTGTTTGATGCTGGGGCAGCGAGACGGCCGACCTCTTGGGCTTTTGAATTGGTGGAGGTCGCTGTTCTGATGGTTTTGGAAGGATTGGGGGTGGTGCGGTCTCCTCTGGTTTGACCTGAGACAAAACACAACAGAACAGACCGTTATTTACTGAGGAAAGCTCTAAGTTGATGATCATGCTGTCACCAGTCTGGCTACTGGGGAGTTCCTTGTGAGTGTAATATGATACAACACGATAATGATAAGTGCCAGTGGCCAAACACCATCAGGGAAATTTCCTTTGGTGGAAGAGCACAGGTCATTCCTCATCATGAAACTGGGACCTAATTAATCCAAAGAGTTTTATAAATTAAAGGAACAGTTCGACATTTTGGAAAAAGAGTCAGATGAGAAGATTGATACCACTCTCTGTGTCTGGATGTTAAATATGTCGGTGGAGCCAAGAGACACGTATGTTAGTGTTAAGACTGGGAGTGGGAAACAAAATCCACCTCCCAGGTCCGGCTGTGCTACGAAAAGCTCTCCTTTAACTTTGTTATTGTCATCTATAGTGGTTGTTTGCATAAAAACACACAGTACAAATGATTAGGAAATAAATGATGAATGTATTTTTATTTAAATGTTTGCTTTTAATAAAATAAATCTTTAGCATTGGTAGCTTTAATTCTACATTTAGGCTGCTTAGAGCTAGTGTTAGGAAGTTAAACAACCCCCGTCTGCTGGCTGTAGCTTCACACTGAATGGACAGAGATGAGAGTATCGGTCGCTCATCGGAATCCTCAAAACTCTTCCTTCACGGCTACTTGCTCATGTTATGCTGCGTATGAATTATTGATCTAGTTGGATCATGCTTACTGCCCCTCAATATCACAATACAAGGAGCCTTAATCATTTATAAGTACTAGGCTACATATGAAAGTGATATGACACGTACCTCAGGAACAATCTGAGGTGAGACTCCAGTATCTTTGGGGAAGGGTGCTGGAGCGGTACTGGATGAGCTGCTACGGACCGGGACCGGGACTGGGACCGAGACCGAGACCGGGACCGGGACCTGGACCTGGACCTGGACCTGTCCCGTGACAGGCTGCTGCCTTTCTGGACTTTTCCTGGTTGGAGAAGTCAAGCTGGTTGAACTGGGGTGTGGGGCGAACTTGTAAAAAGGAGTGTCTGGTGGGCTGGAGTCTGTTCCTGGTGGAGTCGTAGAGGACTTGGTGCCGTCCGACGGCGTGGTAACCGGTAACTCTAGAGGCCGTTTGACCTTAGGACTGGATGTGGGGGGATAAGACGAGGATGAAGTGACGGTCCGAGCGGTGCCGTTTGGTGGCAGGGAACTTCTTCTCCCTGCTCCCTCGAAGGAGGAGAAGGAAGTCTGGAAAAGTGGGATCGGTGGATATGGCGGGTCCTGGGAGTCAGACGCCTCCTGTGGCTGCAGAGGAGACACCGGCGTGGAGGGCTCAGAGGACCGGGTCTGAGCCTGAATGGTGACCTGCTGGGCAGACTCGGCGAGGGCCAGGGCCAACATGCGGGCAGCATTTTTAGGAGGGGGAGGAGGAGGAAGGACAGCAGTGGGAGCTGTAGAGCTGAGGGAGCGAGGGGTGAGGTCCTTTGAAGAGTCCGGAGCTACGACTCCTAGCGGGGACACAAAAAGACTAATTTAAGGGATCTATAGTTGAAGAATGAATAAGCAAGAGAGCAGGAGGTGAAGAAAAGAAAAGAAAGCAGGCAGGCTGGTTTTAAGGTTTCAGGTTTAAAGCTTCAAGAGTGGGAAAGGGGGGGGGATCTAAGCGTAGTGCTTGGCCATCATGTGAAAAGAGTTATTTAAGATGAAATCCGTGCAAACCTGGGAAACTACACCTAGAAGAAGCAGTCGTATAATTAATGTTATCACCTTATTCTTAATCTACACAGTGGAAACAAAACAGTGACTAGTCAGAAACATGCCAAACACTGGGCCTGTGTGTTGGCAAGACTCTGGCGATACGATACGTCTCATGATACAGGAGGAACGATTCACTATACTGTCATACTGTAAGCAAGGCGGTGTATTGCAGGTTTTTTTTTCAACCTAATTTTAGGAAAACAAAAAAGATTCCCTATATGAAATGGCTGCTTTGGGAACTAACATCATCACACATGAATATAATTGGACTCAATGGATCCACAGGAGTCTCAGCTTTACAGTGATACCCAATTCATGTAATTCCCAGACTGTTTAGGGACCCCAGTCTGCAGAAATATAAAAATACACCATTTTAGAATAGGAGAAAAATAACACATTTACTGTAGACTGCATTCAAAGTTGTTTTGCCCCAAACTGCATGTGATTATCATAAAGTGGGCATGTCTGTAAAGGGGAGACTCGTGGGTACCCATAGAACCCATTTACATTCACTGATCTGGAGGTCAGAGGTCAAGGGACCCCTTTGAAAATGGCCACGCCAGTTTTTCCTCGCCAAAATTATAGCGTAACTTTGGAGTATTTAACCTCCTTTGCGACATACAAGTATGACATGGCTGATACCGATGGATTCTTTAGGTTTTCTAGTTTCATGTGATACAAGTATCTTCACTTTAGCTTTCAAACTGAGGTACAACTACACCGCTACAACCTCCGAAAGACAGAATCGCCGCTGGGTCCGCCGTCGGATTAGTATACAGTATTGCACAACATAATATTGTGATACTCATGTGTATGGATATTTTCCCCCTAGCCCTTCCAAACACTTAATAAAGGTCATTCTCTGCTCCCTACCGTGGTGCTCTTGGCTGCTGGCAGCAGGCGCCTGCTGCACGCCGTCCTCGCCCTTCAGCTCTCGACTGTCCATGCTGTCGAAGGCCGCCAGCTTAGAGTGCAGCTCCATTTGGAAAGCTTCACTTAGCGACGGCTCGGCCGCCCTCAGCAGCACGCTGCCCATCAGGGGAGGAGAGTCCTTGGCTCTTGAAGGAGGAGATAATGGCTGTGGAGAGATGACCTGTCCAGCTGTACTCTTGTCAGGCAGCTCCGTAGAGAAAAGCTCTGAAGTGGTAAATGGTGTCAAACTTGTGGCCTTTCCACATTTAATAGGTGACACAGCCTGTGTGGGTTTATCAGTGTAGGAATAAGAAGTGACCAGTTTCTTGCTCGCCGCCTTCTTCTTCTCTCCAGCAGCCAGGCTGAAGTCTGTGGACAACATGGGGGACATCAGGCTGCCCAGGAAGCTGGCAGAGAGGAGGTCAGCGCCGTTGGTCTTGCCACAGACGCTACCAGGGCTCCTCTTTAACGTGGAACCCTCGGCCCCAGCGGGTGAGTCATCTAGGGGGAAGGCGTAAGAGGTGTCAGGGAGACTGCACTGGAAAGACATGGGGTCAAAGTCCAAGGAGGCCATGCCGATGTCCGGCGGGCTGAGGTCCACATCTTCCCCTGCCGAGCGAGGAGGTGAGATGAGGGCAGGCACGCAGATGGGCCCGTCGTCTCCGTCGCTGTCCTCCGTGGCGCCCAGGTTGTCATAGGAGTTGCAGTGCTGCCGGCTGTCCAGCAGCTCGCCGTTGAAGGAGGCTGACAGGGCATCGCTGCTGGAGCGCGGCCGCCGAGGACGGTACACCTTGGACTCTCCTGAAGGAGGAAAAGAATGTATTCAGAAACGTGTCGCCGCACCGGCGAGTAAAAGGGGCTTTTAGTTGAAGTTTTGCGGACAAATCTCTCTTTAAGGTACATTTGAACAGATAAAAAATGTGTGATTAATTTGAATATAAATAAATAAATAAATATTTGAATGGATTGAAAGCCCTAATAAAGATGTTATGGGCAGTACTGACTGATTAAACTTGATTACCTTCAACATTGTGCAGAGAACTCAGTGACTCTTCACTCTTGGCTGATCTTAATGTCGCCGTGTCTCCTCGGCCTCCTGAAACAAAGCATTCAGCCTTCTTTAGTCATATGAGCTCTCCTCGTTGCACAACTATTAGGTGAAAATTGGACTATTTTCATTCCAGTTGTGGAGGAAGGACTCACCAGCGAGAGCCATGGCCTTCAGTTCATTGGGCTCACTGGGGTTGCGGTGCAGCTTGCGCTTGGACATGGAGGAAGACTTGCCCAGGTTGAAGAAAGAACGCCAACTACCCACCGGAGACTTCTTGGATTTAATAGGAGGCCTCTTCCTGTGATTAACAAGCAGGGGAAGAAAAGTTAGTTTCACTAACTCACATACACCAAACACACAAAACAAAACTCAATGACCGATTAAGACACATTGATCTGTAGGGATGGAGCCCATTATTGGACTATTTGGTTATTGGTTCGTTGGGTAGATATTCTGGGTTTTTAATACTCTGTTTAGTTATTTGTTATTGAATAAGAAGCATTTTCCAAAAGGTTTGGTGTGTTTTCTGCATGTTTGTAAACCAAACTGTAGAATAACCTCTGAGTGTTTGACGGGGGAATTGTGCTGTTTAATGACATGAGTCCGTGGTGCCTACTAACCGAGAGATTAAAGCACTCCTTCCTTTGCTTTCGAAGCTCCGGAGCACAAACACTGGTATTTGGAACAACCCTATTTATCTGCTAATAAGCTGCTTTTTAACATCATCTCCATGTTTAGGATATCTGCCCAAGTCTGAAACTGGAGACCGCCACGGCCCTGTGAGATACTGAGATACTGGCAACCTGCTGCAGGAGGAGAATGACTCTGCCTGCAGTCTTACCAGCAACCAGCAGATGGAGACACATCCCAGCATTATTATCTAAGCCCGACTGACATTAAAGAGACTGTATGTAAGTTTTTACACGTATATAAAAGCCCTATATAAATGCAAGTCCATTTTATTTATTAATTGGTCTTTTGAAGACGTAGTTATCAAATGACATATCAGCAAGAGGAGTTAACGAACCTCTCGGTGGGAAACTCGATGACGGTGTGGAACTTCCCCTGCAGGGCAGCCGGACCTTCGCCCACCTCGATGTACTTGCTGTCTTCAGTGACCGGAGAGTTGATCTGAGCCTGGGTCCGGGCCTGGGCCTCCTCCAGACTCAGGAGTTTAGTGGAGGGTGACGAAACCAGCAGGGATTTGGGCCGTGACAACGAGTTGTGACCTGGTGATGTAGAACGGTGTTTACTGAGAGAGTAGAAGCAGCAGTGGAACGACAACGTGAGCAGAGGTTGTGTATATCTGACCGACGCCTGTACGTACCTGCTCCCTCTCGTATTAGCGAGCTGAGTTTAGTGCTGAAGAGAACGTCCACGTGGTTGAGGATGAACTCCACCACCACCGACTGGATTCGGACTTCCATGAAGGCCGCTGTGCCGCTGAAGCACGCAGATTCAATCTGTTTTGACCTGAAGAATTGTGTTGGACTTAGTAGAGCTGCACTTTAAACAGATGTAACACTTTAAGGTGATGAATAAAACATATTCTGTGACGAGTCCAGCTGAATATGTTGAAGGGGTTGCATCATTTAAAGCAGGAGACACGGTACTTTCTGTCCCACAGTCTGAGTCTGGGAAATCGGTAGTATAAAAAAACCTACATAAGCTATGACTACATATATGTCAGACCGCCACATACAGGTACTTTACAAATAGTCAAGGTCACGCCCCCTTTTTGGGGTAAAGAAAACTGAAGATCTCATAGACTTCAATGCAATTTCACGTATGATTGGATTGTAATTTTGACAAGTTGATATACATTCATCTCTTTTCACGGCTTTTATGACAAACATGCCTACAGAGAAGGTTGTAAAGGTGCGGTACGGCGTCTCACCTCAACAGGTTGGGCGCCCAGACGATGGCCAAGTTCTTGCTGTGCATGTTGGTGATGTAGCTGAATGCTGCCAGACGGGAGAGGTGTCTCATGAGGAACTCCAAGGTCCTAGGAATCCAATATTAATTTATTCAGATTTAATTGGCTCCCTACTAGTGATGTGCAGACTAATGGCCATGATAGAGCTTCTTCTTCAGAGCATCAATATTTCACTATGTGCTCAACTCCCGGAGGAATGTCACTTAGAAATGTGCATGTGTATGCTTTCACAAAGGATGGAAAACTCAATTCATCATCATCAACGCAAAGACCAGCTGGGACCTGTTAAATGATTCACTCAGTACAGTGTGGCACTAGAAAGAAACCTTCATTCTAACACTAACAGACACACAACGGATGTGAATGCACAACACGATGTGTGTGCATCTGTATTCTGGCAGTTCCTGAGCCGGCCAAAGGGGGGCGGCGTGCCTCTACACTGACCTGTAATGCGGTGGAGGAAGCTGCTGGATGACATCATGGATTTTGATGAGTCGCTCTTCGTCCGTCGCTGCTGATACAGCATCCTTCGGAGGGAGATAAATAGTGGGATGTGTCAGTGTATCAACAACATTGAGCTCATTCATTTGTCATCCCGGGTTCAGACTGCGACATGGAGCACGGAGGGGAGTCAGTCTGCAGCCACGGCCCCCCCTCAGCCTCTCTCTCTCAGGCTGCCATAACAACCAGCAAACATTTACTTCATCTTCAGGGACGGTTTTTATTCCAAGTCACACAGACTTGTAATGATAGGGTGTGTCGAGTACAATGCTATTATTTCAGGGGTGTCTGTGACTCATAACTGAAACAGAAATTTGCAGAATTCCTTTCAGATAAATTCGAGGAATTTTCTTTCTTTGCTATAGAGGTCAGTTTCCTTTTAGGGCATCCTGAGCACAGAAACTCAAAAACAAGCTAAAAGGTCAATGCGGTCACAGTTAGCAGACTTGTATACGCAGTACCACCACTTCCATGTTTTACTCCTCGGCGTACCGGGACTTTTTCTTGCGTACTGGAACTCATCACAAGCTCACCGGTTCTCTTTGCTGCCCTCTCCATATCAGGTTTTGTAAAATAATTAGTGAATTTGTCCGTCATAACTTTTTTTTTTTTTTTTTTTTTTTTAGTCGGGAACAAATATAATTAATAAAACATTAATCTGCTCTTTCAGGGCAACATTTCATCAGAAGAATTAAATGTTCAGACGAAGGCCGTGATACATGTAAATAATAAAACAATCATTTAACTAATAATAATAATGGCCCATCATGATGTCAAGTTGCATAGTTTTGAGTCAAAAACCTTCAAATTATCTAAATAAATATCTCCTGGTATCTTTTATTCAGTGTATAAATTCAGAATGTGTCTCTTTATCTCTGCTGTATAATATGTAGGAGAATCCTGACTGGAACCTGAATGATAACCGACTACAGGAGAGATACAAACTAGGGCTGTCAATCAATTAAAATATTTAATCGTGACTAATCGAAAATTAATCACACATTATTTATCTGTTCAAAATGTACCTTAAAGGGAGATTTGTCAAGTATTTAATACTCTTATCAACATGGGAGTGGACAAATATGCTGCTTTATGCAAATATATGTACATACTTATTATTGTAAATCAATTAACAACACAAAACAATGACAGATATTGATCCAGAAACCCTCACAGGTACTGCATTTAGCATAAAACAATATGCTCAAATCATAACATGGCAAACTGCAGCCCAACAGGCAACAACAGCTGTCAGTGTGTCAGTGTGCTGACTTGACTATGACTTGCCCCAAACTGCATGTGATTATCATAAAGTGGGCATGTCTGTAAAGGGGAGACTCGTGGGTACCCAGAGAACCCATTTACATTCACATATCTGGAGGTCAGAGGTCAAGGGAACCCTTTGAAAATGGGCATGGACTATTTTTTTCCACTTCAAGCAGTGTGTGTGTGTGTGTACGGATATTGGTGTAAGAAACTGGTGTGTGAGAAGCGCTTAGTCCTGCTAAGGCTTTACTTACGGAGAACTTCTCGTAGAGCTGGTAGGTGAGCAGCGGGTTGGGCAGCTCTCTGAAGTAGAGCTTACACAGCGAGCCGACACAGTGGATGTCCTGGATGTACACATCTTTGGTCAGGTCGGGGATCTGCTCAGAGTCAAACTCGTGTCTGATTAAAGAGAAACAGGAAAGAGGCAACTGATTAGCTTCTTCTGAAGAAAAGAGCATCAATAAATGACAGCTGTTGTTTGATGGATGGATACAAGACACACATTCGGTCGTGTTTTAGAGGAGATAATTATTGATATGTGCCTAAACCATTGGCTTTTAGACCCTGGAACTACTTTTCCAGGGACTAAAAGGTTCCTTCAGCCCACTGTTGTCTGCGTTTCCACCGTGGTCTAAAGACCTGCGAAGATTAGGCAAAGATTAGTCCGCTGACGTATGTAAAAGCATCATGACATGAGACGAGGGCTGCTGGTGGTCACAGCAGTAAACTGTGTCACTGTGTCGCCTGATTCATCGAAAAAAACACGCTGTAAAAAACGCTTTGTCTCACTGTGACGATATTTACTGCTGTTTATATTTACTGATGCGCGTTGCATGTAATGAATGAAAAGTAGAGGAGGAAAATGAAACTAAGAGCGTCTGTCTCCACAGTAAATCATCTGTAGAGTGTTTGATGGTTATTTATATAGATGTTATATAGTTATATAGACGGTTATTTATTCGTGCTTTACAACGTAAATGCCATGAAACCATCAGAAAATAACTTTTCCTTTTCTTGTTCACAGCACGCTCGCACGATCTCTCTTTCTTTTTTTAAATGAGTGGAGAAGTCCACAGCAGAGCCTAACTTTACTTTTAATGTTATCAAATAAAGACAAAATGGTCTCCTCTCGTCCAAAATAAATACTAGAGTACTTCCTTGTTTATGAATGAAGCGCTACACGAGTTGAAGCCGCTGAAGCCGTTGAAGCAGCGGCCCTGTAAAATGTCCCTGGAACTTAATTTAGACTCTGTGGTCGAAACCAAATGGGTTCCTCAAAAGGTTCTTAGTTCCAAGGGAAAGTTCCTGCGGTGGAAACGGGGCTTTATAGAAACCACCAATCAAACCATTTAGATGACGATCAATCAGAGTCATCCCCACATCCTATCCTGTATATTCTCCTTACACACCTCACAGCGCAGCAGAACAAAACAAGAACTCCTAAAATGTCCTCCTCAACACATGTGTTGCCTTTTACAGCCACAACTGTTGTAAAAGCTCTGATTACCAAAGTGCAAGTTCTTATCCTGGTACGACAACATCAGATAGTAAAAAAAGTGTTGATGAGGACCAACTGCTACGCTGCACGTCATCCTGTTCTATTCTTCTTTTACAGATGCAATAACCCCCGGATGGAATTCCCGTTAACAGCCTTTAGATGAAGGCCGTGGGAGGATTAGATCTGTGAGCTCCTCCGATGACGGAGGGCGTTTCCGTGGAAGGAGCATGAACTGTGATAAACGGGGCAGCGAGTCTCCTACCGCAATTTCTGGATGTTGGAGGCGATTCCAGAGAGGCGGTAGATGCCGTCCGTCACGCCGTGCTTCTCGAGGAAGTCGGTGCAGCTCTTGAGGACCTGGGGCACTGCAGACAGAGAAACACAGCGTCATCACGTAACACGTCGGTCGATATTCGTCTAGTCTTCACTGAGCGCTTCAAGGTCAAGAATACGATGAGTGAGTAGAGAGCGGTCGGGCTGCAGCCCCGCGGCTTTTTGGACAAGAGGCTCAGAGTGTGAATAACTAACTTTCTAGTGCTTCCGAGCTGAGGGTGGAAACATTTGAACCATGTAGAAACCAATATATCCTGAAGAGCTTTAACAATATTGTGTTTCTTTATTTGGTTGCTCTTTAACCTATTCTCTACATCTGGATGAAGCAAATAGTTTAAAAACAAGTGTTTTGTGTGACTGCGTCAGCCTCCACAATGCCAGAGATTGTGTGTCAGAGATGGATGGACAGACAACAAAAAGAAAAACCTCATAAAAACCCAGAGCTTCTTAATTCTCCTTCAGCAACCATGACTCATACAGACATGCTGTTTATCTGTAGATAAGGTTGGTGTGTATGTGTATAAGGAGGCTCGCAGTCCTCCCACAGCTCACACATCATTCAGAGGATGACAGAGAGTGGGGACGCTCCGCCGAAGCAGCTGTTCAGACAAATTCCACACATAGCGAAGGAGAAAAACAGGGCGAGATTTGAAGAAACCGCATTGTGCCGCAGAGGAGAGGACAGAGAGGGCGGATAGATCCTCTCCAAGTTCTTCACGTGGGGAGATTTAGTTACGAGGTCCTCCTATCACTGAAGATACACAACATGGGTTTGAATGTGGAGCCACAACAAGAATGAATCCTCTTAAATTCAAGTTAAAACAACAGTATTCGAAGCAATAGAGCTTTCAACTGATTAAAGTTCTGATTCTGTTCCTTTAAAACGTCACTTTTAGTGCAGCAAGAACTGAAAACTAGGGCTGTCAAAGTTAACGCATAACGACATTAATCTGTTTTAACGCCACTAATTTCTTTATCGCATTAACACAACTTGTGATTTTTAGGTTGTAGTGAGCTCAGTTTTAAAGCTAGAGTGAAGATACTGACATCATATGAAACTAGGAAACTTAATGAATCCATTGGTACCAACCAATGTCATACTAGCTTGTCAAGAAGGAGGTTAAATAACGCTCCGTTGTTTGCCATGTTATGTTGTTATGTTGTAAGCAGCATATTTGTCCACTCCCATGTTGATAAAAGTATTAAATACTTGACAAATCTCCCCTTAAGGCACATTTTGAGCAGATAAAAAATGTGTGACTTACCACGATTAACTATGGACAGTCATGCAATTAATCAAGATTAAATATCAATTGACAGCTCTGATCCTCATGTTTGGAGCGGCATGCCAACAGGAGCTGTCAGGGCTAAAGACAAAGGGATCTCTCGCCAAAACTTAGCCTAAGTTTGGAGTGTTATTTAACCTCCTTCCTGAGAAGCTAGTATGACGGTTGGTACTGATAGATTCATCAGGTGTTTGTAGTTTCATATGACACCAGTATCTTCACTCTAGCTTTAAAACACAACCTAAAAACTACTATTTGTGTTAATGCGTTAAATAAGTTATTGGCCATTTGATGACTATATTTTCAACTTCGAACCAACTTTACAAGGTGTCTTAGACAAAGTGCTTAAAAAGGGAAATCCTTGTGTTAAATGCGGGTTTACTAGTGTGGTGCCACCGCAGGAATGGTGGCTTGGCTACTTCCTCCTACAACCCGGATTTGTCTGTAACGCAGCAGAGTCTCAGCGCTCAGAATCATAAACTGTGTTTCTCTTTCTCCATAAGACCACAGGTATCTTTCAGAACACGATGACCGTTTGACCCGGCAGAGTGTCACAGAGGTAAGGCAGGATGCACGGAGGTCAACTGGGTTGACTCCCATCAATGCAGAACGCTCACCGCCGATCTGTGATCGGACAGCGTGATCACTGTGAGCTAATGTGCTGCTACGATGACGACCAGAGAATATGATCCATCAACTTGAATAAATGGCTTTTCAAAAGTTGGTGTCAACACGAAGTGAAATGAAGTTATTGATCCAGCTTCAGCAGCAGAGGAGCATCATCATTACGCTGGTCGGAGCTGATGTCACAGTGTAATGATGAGGACACCTCACCATTATCCTCCATCTCAGTCATCGAGACCATCACGTCAGCTCCCCTCTCAGACACCGGGCTGCTGACAGCTCACAAAATCAATGGAGCTACAGCAGATAAATGCAGGTATGGAGTTTAGCCCAGCAAATATCTTAATTACAAGCAGAAAGGGCTGGCAGAGCTGCTGCTGTTCACAACACACGTACACTCTGCTTGATACACACAATTAATTAAGAGACTAAATAGATCCCCTTGTGCCTCACTTTGCGCCCAGATTATGCGCGAAAAGTGGAGTTGGACACGCCCTAAAAGGGACCCTATAACTTTTGGAAATCACAATGAGGGGGGAGGACTTGTGGATGTCGGAAATCAGCGCTCAGCAGGAACTCTAACTCGGATACAGGAGATCATCGTCACTGAAGCTGACCCATTATGGACACGACATTCTTACGGTTCTTTCTTTCTTTCAATAACCATTAGTTTCTAATGTTTATGACTATAACACTGATAAAGAAAACAAGGGCTTATTAGTCATATAGATGGTCTTTTTAGAAAGATTCTCGATTTTGGGTGGAGATTTCAATGTTCACTGTACTTGATGACGTATATTCTGTTCTATTGGTTTTTGAATATGTCATCAAATAGAGAGATTAAAAGGAATCCTGCTTACTGGAAGTTTGTTCACTCTTATTTAATGAAACTCTAAATGTAATTATTAAAAATAAGATAACCGAGTACCTGAGAAATGATTTTAAATATTTCTTGTCTGGGCGAGGCCACTACCAGGAGTTTCGTCGGCACTGTGAGGTGCAGAGACTCCAGGTGCTCACGGCACCGGGCAAAGAAAAAGCCATAATAACCCCAAATAAAACCACAACTTGTTGTTTTTACACTTTGGATTTTGTAGATATTAATTATATTTTACTTGTTAATTAGAGAGCTTTAGAGGTGCTGGTTGGGATGATGTTGTTACCTTTGGACAAAGCCAAGCCAGCATGTTCTCCCTGCTTCCAGTCTTTGTTTTAATCTAGGCTAACCAGCAGCCGGATGTAACTTCATATTTAACAGACGGATATGAGAGTGGCAAATAATTAGATCTCTCAAAATGACTAACTGTTCATTTAAACTGCAGGAAGACATTTAAAGCAATCTCAAAACTTCAGTGTTAAGAAAACAAGCCTAGATGGATCCAGGAAATCCTGCTGCTGTCGGGTGTGTCTGCTGGTTTCTCACCGTCATGTCCTGAGTTGAGGAGGTGTTCTCCCAGGTCGCAGCCGAACACCCTCTCCCGCAGGATGCCTCTCTGCTTCAGCTTCTGCTTGGTGGGCCTGGACTTCATGAAGGAGCGCAAGAAGGTGATCAGCTTGCCGTGCTTCTTAGACACTGAGGAACGAGGGAAGGAAGGAAGGAACACATCTTAGACGTCTTTACTACTCGACAGTAAGTGTGGGTTTGACATCGGCTCAGATTTCGCACGAGGTCTATGTATAGGCGCTAGAGTGAAACCCCACACAAGCTGCTCAGGCTCAGTCCCATTGTGTATTTCAGCTTCATTCTAATGCAAACCTTCCCTTTATGCATGTGTAGTTTCCTTGAGGCCAAGGCTTCGTTCATAAATACCACCTCCCAGGCAACTACAAAAGGAATCCACCACATCCAACACCAGGATCCTCCACCGCCCCCCAAAACAAGACATAAAAAGGAGCAGACCTACTTAAAACCCCCAAACCGCACTAATCAGATACTACGTCTGGGAAAGACTCGTAAGCTTCTTAAACTACACACCAGTTGTTTTCTCTGCTTCAGAGACATGTGGAATGAATGGAGTTGGCTTCCACTCCAGACGTTTGTTCAAAAAAAAAATCTTCAGTGAAAATCACACACTGGTGAGACGACAGCAGCGGAGTGTTTTTCCACTCTCGGGTCACTTTCCTTGACTCGGCTACACAGATGAAATGTCTGATGAGAGCATCGACTTTCCTTTAAGTGAGCTCAGTTTACGCCGTCTATCAGTCTTGATTAAACAGAAGGGCTGTCAAACCTGTTAACCTTTTAATGCAAACCTGTTTTAACGCCACTCATTTATTTAAAGCATGAACAAAACTTTTGATTTTTAGGTTGTAGCGGCTCAGTTTTAAAGCTAAATAGAAGAGATACTGGTATCATATAAAACTAGAAAACCTTATGAATAAATCAGTACCAACCATGTCATACTAGCTTATCATGAAGGAGGCTAAATAACGCTCCAAACTTACGCTAAAAAAAGCAAGGAAAAACTGTCATATCCATTTTCAAAGGAGTCCCTTGACCTCTGACCTCCAGATCAGTGAATGTAAATGGGTTCTCTGGGTACCCACGAGTCTCCCCTTTACAGACATGCCCACTTTATGATAATCACATGCAGTTTGGGGCAAGTCATAGTCAAGTCAGCACACTGACAGTTGTTGTTGCCTGTTGGGCTGCAGTTTGACATGTTATGATTGGAGCATATTGTTTTATGCTAAATGCAGTACCTGTGAGGGTTTCTGGACAATGTCTGTCATTGTTTTGTGTTAATTGATTTACAATAATACATATATACACACATTTGCATAAAGCAGTATATTTGTCCACTCCCATGTTGAGAAGAGGATTAAATACTTGACAAATCTCCCTTTAAGGGACATTTTGAAAAGATAAAAAAATGTGTGATTAATTTAGCGATTAATGGTGATTAACTACGGACAATCATGCAATTCAATATTTTAATCGTTTGACAGCCCTATAAACAGATGCAAAAAATCAGAAAAATACTATAAAACTGTCACTAAAATAGTTTTCCACTGACTGACCTGCATCTAACATGCATGACTGATCAATCCAACGTCAGGGTAGAGGTTATACAGAAATACTGCAGCTCCCTGGAGATTACTGATCAAAACTGCAGCGTTAAAAACAAACTATTGCCC
The DNA here is from genome assembly GCA_916701665.1 of Sebastiscus tertius. Taxonomy (NCBI): domain Eukaryota; kingdom Metazoa; phylum Chordata; class Actinopteri; order Perciformes; family Sebastidae; genus Sebastiscus; species Sebastiscus tertius. The sequence goes on along the minus strand of CAKAOH010041147.1, from coordinate 184,689 downwards.
TTACTAAGATGAATATTCAGGTGTATTAGCATACAGTGAAGAAGAGGGTCCTACTCAGATGATATTTATATTTACAGGATCTTTCCCAGGCAAACACTTTAAAACTCTTAAAGCAGCATCTCTCTCTGTTCTTCCTACACTGCCCTGTAAAGCTTTCAACTCAGACCTAACACATCTCACAGAATAAAACATACGTCCCACTCCACTCATCTTTTTAGTCTCTCTGATGCCGGTGTCAGTGGTCTGCCCTCAGTTCCTGTCACTAGTTTGATCTTCTGTAGACACTTCACGCCGACTCTGACCAACAACTCTTCTTATTATTACTTTACTCTACGTTCTGCAGCACAACACGACGATGCTTTCTGAATCCCGGAGACCCTCCGCAGCCACCCGGTCCACGCTCTGAAACAGTTAAACTGACACGTGATCAAGAAAACAACAACAACAACACAGGAAGACCTGCTGAAAGGTTTCTTACTGAGGAGGACAGTATTAAAAACATCCATCCGATCTATGATCAGCCACATCTGGAACTTCACTAAATCTTTAGTGATCGCACCAACATCTCCCGTCTGAGGTGCTCTGGGGCTAAAGTGGAAAAACTGCTGAGTTGCATCAGTATTCTTTTAATTCATATTCCAGGGCACATTCCTTTAACTGGTTATAAACACAGTCACGATCACACATCCTTCCACTTCTCTCACAGAGGTTGCAATTTAAAGAAGAATTTAGGATTCAATCAAATAAATAAGTAATCTTTGGAGAGACACCGTGCCGAGCTCGGCTGTGATCACCACACAGCTGAAAGTAGGCCGGTTGCTTACCAAATTCCATCTCCAGAAACGAAGACAGCGGTTGGAAGATAACAACAATACAATAAAAGTGTCAAGGCGGTGTCTTTCCTCACAGCATGATATACTGTGATTCATTTATAGGGACTTACACAGCATCACCCAGCACACACACACATGTGCTGTGCTGTTGAGAATATTAAAACGTAGAACTAACCCAGACTTGGCTCTAAAGCCCAGAGACCATTAGGTAAAAATTAATGAGGCTGCCTGTTTCGCATGCTTAATGTACACTACGGAGTAAACTGCGTGCAGCACACTTAATTAACAGTCCATCGAGCACATTTAGAATGCAAACATCAAGACCGGAGTGAAACTAATGAGCTGATGGTCACCTTGTAGCTGAATTCATTTAACACTTTCTCATTGTTTTGGCAGGATATTAACAAAATCATATGCACACAGTGACGATGCGTGAAGAAAGAGGCCCGTTGGAGATGAACTGCGCCTCGCCTGGAAAGTAGACGAGATCAGGCGGCAACAGCAGGGGGGGCGGAGACTAAAAGGTGCGGTCAAGTTGGACAGTTTACAGCGGCCTTTAAAGAATTCACAGGAAAAGTGTCATCCTGTTAGATCCCATCTGTAGGACACTTGTAGTTTTTAGACCACGTTCAGATTTATTTATATTTGTTTGTAAATCTATGTAGAAATGTGCGTGTAAAGCACTTTGTAATGAGCACTTGTTTTAATAAGTGCTATATAAATAACCTTCATTATTATTATCATCAACCACACAAGATGTGTTTAACAGATGAAACCTTCTTTGCCCAACTAATAACCTACAATCTAATGTTAAATATTACAATTACGCAGAACGTTTTGACAACAAACACATGGTGTTTGTTGTCAAAACTAAGCGCCAATCAGCCCTTTGATCAGGCGACAGCCAGGCGTTTCCCATCCTGCCCCGGGTTTTGCAGTCGGTGGAGAGCAACTCCGGCGCCCGGCTCTAAAAACTGCGGCCGCCTCGATGTCGTGAGGTTATTGTTGCCCCCGTGCCCATTAGGGCTGTGTGAGAATCTGACAATACGATACGTATCATGATACAGAGGTTACGATTCAATATATTGCGATACTGTAAGCAAGGTGATATATTGCAATTGATTTTAATCTAACTGCCATATTATCAAGAACACACCAATAAAAACTATTTTTACTTTATATGCATTCAGAACTGCATTTACATTTATCAACATCATAGCACTACTAATTACATGGCTGTGTTGAATACTCGATTCTGATTGGTCAATCGTGGCGTTCTGCGGTCTGTAACTTCTCTATAACAGACGGTTGCTATGGGAGCAGCTCCGAAGACAGTTTTTGTGTCTGAATATTGATTTCTTCAGTAAGTAGCCGTGTAATAAGCGGGATATTGTACAGCGAGCCGATCGTTGTTGTGAAAGAATCCCCCTTCAGGGCAATGAGAGACCTGAGTGCGGCGTCGCAATGATCGGCTCGCTGTACATTTTAGAAGAAGGAGAAACCTTTATTTGTCATATACATACAGGTACATACCTGTAGATGAAATTTGACCTCTGCATTTAAGTATTTTAGGAGCAGTGGGCTGCTGTAAGCGCCCGGGGACCAAGTGCCCGTGACATCAGAGCAAGTCGGGATCTAACCGGCATGCATTGTCCAGCGATCGCCGGTGATCGATTCTGCGCAGGCCTGGCTCATCTCCAACAAGCCTAATGTCCTCAGAAATTCTGTTAACTATGTATTGTTGCATTGTGGGTAATGCTTGCGGCACCTGGGTTTGACAAAGGACTCCATTATGAGTACGACACTGTATCGGTGCAGTACAGTTTGAAGTGTCATTGAATGAGTTGCTGGGTAAAAAACATGGCATTGTTTAGGTTAGCACCACTTCACTGTTAAACACACGATTGTTAGAGATAATAACTCACACACGTATCTCAGAGTAAACAAATCCTCGCCAACACAGAGATTTAACTCTACCTCGCTCCTCCTAGTAAATAATGTCTGAACAAACTTTTGAGTCTCTATTGTTCTGCATTTCACTGAAGCAGCACGATCAATTCAGTATCGACAGTCGGCCTCTTCGCCAGCATCCACAAACAAAACCCATAGTTCCATTTCAGGGAGTGGAGCTACGTTTCCCCCCCTCAGGGAGAAATCCCTTCTGCAGATAAAACCGCTGAGGCAGCTTTGTTTACTCACTGTTGAGGCCCTTCTTCAGTATCACGAGGAGGAGGAGGAGGAGGAGGGGGGGTGTTGAATGTGCAACTGTGTTGGCTAAAACTGACACGTCATTTTTATTGAGGGAACCAGATTGACTGTAAGACGGGAGGAAAGGGAGTGCAATGACAAAAGCATGACTCTCCAGAGGAAGGACGGAGACTCCCATCTGCTCTCTGTCGGGGCAGATGGGAGTCTGAGAGGCCGGCAGCTCTTAGAGCATGCTCAGCACTGAAACGGCCTCTGACACACACCGCTGAACTCCATCTGGGTAAAAGGCTTTCAATTTAAGGTTTGTGGGACTGATAAATTCCGTGACATTAATTACAAGATTTATAGAGTGCTACCGGAATGAATCCTAAAACACGGAAATGAGTTTGAGCATTGTAGCGTTCCTGTTCCCTCGTCTGGAAGTCAACGGGTTTATTGAATGTGTTTTTAGTTAGATGTCTGAAATAAGATCTGTGGTTAACACAAGCTGAAGAGATTTTAATGTTTTGTTCTACGACATAAAACACATCAATAAAAACCCCAACTCATGAATGTTGAAGCCTTTATGTGTATTTAAAAAGGCGGTTGCTAACAAGTGGCTAAATGAGACTACTAAACGTCACCACGCCGACTCGCACTTAAAGGGACAGTGTGTAGGACTTGGCAGCATCTAGTGATGTGGTTGCAGATTGCAGCCAACTGAGTATCCCTCCGCTCACTCCTCCCTTTCCAAGACTGAGGTAACGTGAGCCGCCGAGTGCAAAACCGTGGTAACTGTATATTAACATCATACCAGCAAACATAACACGAGGCTTTTATTCTGAAATATTTGCAGGACAGTGTTGTAGAACATGCAGTGACTTGCAGGGCTCCATAAATGAATAACATACAGGGTTTTAATTGTGTATTATTACTGTTATTTACAAATGAACACACGTTTCTTAACCTTTCTCTGTCTAAAATAAATATAAATGACATCTATAATGAAATGAAACGGCCATTATGAACTTATGACTATGTAAGAAATGTACAAAGAAAGGGCTGACAGCAGCAGCAGCAGAAACGCAGCTGGTCTGAACACTCGATGCGTGAATCACGCAGCCGCCGCGTGACGCAGCAACAGTCTGTCAGTGGCGTGACACTACGGGAGTCAGACGGCGCTGTAGAAACATGGCGGACTCTGTGAAGAGGACTCGCTCCCTATGTAGATATGAAGGACTCATTCTAAGATAACAAAAACACAACCATTCTTAGTTTCAGGTGATTATGCACTAATTATAATATAGTTAGGAATATTATATTCCACTTCTGCTAATAGATCGCCCGACATGTTACACACTGTTCCTTTAAAAGGGTATTCCAGTGATTTAGTATTGCACTTTCACAAAGTTGGAAGTCTTACAGGGGACACATTTCTAAAAGAATGTGTCTGAAACACCCTGACTTTAGTACTAACCATACCTGGTAAACATCCTAAATCTGATGGTATATTTTTGACCCAGATGTTCACAGCTCGGGAAATGAGAGCCAGCAGCCCATGACTAGCATTTGCTTAGATAACAGATAAAATCCAGAGAGGACAAAGCTAAACATTGAAGGATGGTCATAATGCCTGAGGAGGAACACTGACAGGTTTCAGTTAACTGACTGTGTGACTGTGTGTGAGAGCTCAGTGAGAGGCTGGGACATGACACGCCGGGGGTGAGGAGAAAAGAGGCCAAGCATTACAGCAGGAACAATTACAGACGTAATGGCAAACATCACGCTCTGTTTCTCTGCTCCAACCCAAAAAACCCCACCGCTTCATTCCACTCAGTGAGCGAGGAGCTTTTCAAAGGACGCAGATCGGAGGAAAATCCAGACTTCATAGCAACACAACAGAGTCCTGTCGCTCCCTGAAGTAGAGCTGTGACATTATAGAGCTCTAAGCTGTAAGTCTGAGATATCTGATACTGAGCGTGTCAGTGTTCCCTGAATACACACAACCACGTGACCGCGGCTCCTTGTGGCTTCACAACGCTCCCATCACAGCTCAGCTCAGCCTTTTCTCTTCAACCAGCAGAGGCTCAACAGACACCCACGCCCATGTACATAGAGGAGAGCGGGAAATTCAAACTGCCCTCCTCTTCACTGTTGTAGTTTCATAAAAAAACAACTTGTGAATGTGTTGGATATGATGACATCATCCTGGAATGATATCTGTGGGCGCACCAAAAGCTTTTCTAAACGGACCAGATGTGTTTTCACTGTCGTGGGTCCTTCAAAGTAAAGTAATGTTCTGACAACACACGCTCTCCTGGCACCGCCGTCTTAATATACGGGGCTACGACGGAACACGTCGTGGAAAGCAGAAAAAAAACAAACTCAAACATGCTAGACTTTCTGTCGGGATATCGTGAGGCTTCCCAGACGCGGCGTCGGTTGTCGTGTGCTACGACACACTACACGAGATAAATCGACCGATTGTTTGCACACGACACTTATTTATCATTCCCGATCCGAGTCCACACCCTACGACGGCCGTGTCGGGCTAATATCGTGTAGTCTGAACCGGGCATTAGTGGTGTGGTTGCAGACTGCATCCAACTGAGTAGCCCTCCGCTCACTCCTCCCTTTCCAAGACTGAGGTAATGCCATTCGCCTCGCTCAGAGGTCGCCCATACCATAATAACACTACTTTAGGAGCAACAGAAGTCAGACGGCGGCTCACGTTACCACAGTTTCACAAGCGTGTCGGAGAACTACGGTGGCTTTCAGGGGGCTCTCTCCAGAGCCAGAGTTTGGTTTGTCCGTTCTGGGCTACTGTAGAAACACAGAGGGCTCTGTGGAGAGGACCTGCTCCCTGTGTAGATATGAAGGGCTCATTCTAAGCTAACGAAACACAATGATTCTTAGTTTCAGGTGATTTATACACTAATGAAATTCATAGCTATGAATATTATATTCCATTTCTGCTAATAAATTCCCCTGAAATGTTACACTCTGTTCCTTTAAGGAACTCAACCAGCCGATTTAGTGACTATTATTAATCTGGCTTCCTGATCACTGTCACTGAAAAAGGAACATTTGTCCAAAAGAGATAACATCTGCATTACTTGTCAAACTACAGAAGCTACAGTAACACTGTTAACCCCTGTTGACACATCTGAATGATAACCATCTCCTGTTGGTGTTTCTGGACGGCAGTTTAGTGTGTCAACAACGGAGCAGTGTGATGAGTGACGGTGACCTCTGTCTGGACATGAGAGCTTTGTGTGTGTGTGTGTGTGTGTGTGTGTGTGTGTGTGTGTGTGTGTGTGTGGTTGGTGATGGCAGCAGAAAAATGCCTTGTTGTTCAATCTCTCAACGCACCACTGAACACAACCCGAGCAGAGGGAGCCAGGCCCTGTGTGGTCTCACCCAATGATGGTAGAACTGGGCAACACATCAGAGAAAGATCGACAAATATCAGCATCAGTACCGAGAGCGACTTCCAAACCACTGAGCGGAGCGTCCCCCCCGCCCCAACACACTTTTTTTTTGGGATAAATTCAATTATATGGTACCGTCAGAGCAGGTTTGACTTTCCTGAGCATCTCAACTATGACACTGATGTGAGGACAGCTTTTTATTCAGACTACAGATGTCTAATGTTTAACCTCTTTCTTTGATAAATAAACTAATTATTCCAAACCTGCATTTAAAAAGTCAAACTTTCCTAAAACTTGTTCATTCCTGAACAGCCGACTGTATTCTTGTTGATTCTCATTATTTACCTTTATATACTTAACATACTGTTTTACAAACTGTTACACCTCTGTGTATATATTAAACAGTATATGTAGATATGTACTACTTCTCTATACATACTACATTCCTGTCTACACCTCTTTGTATATATTTTTAGTACTTCTCCTTATTACATACTACATCCTGTTTACATTCAGTTTTCCCATCTGAAATACTAAATGACTAATTTACATTTACTTGTGTGATTCCCCCTTTTATGCACTTATCTTATGAGCATTGTTGAAGGAACCAACTGTTTTGCTTTTAATTGACAAATGACACAAAACGTTGAAACTTCTCGCATTAGTTTTAAAATAGAAATACTTTGGGGAAAGAGGAAAATATTATCCATAAGTTATGTTTTTCCTTAGTTATATTTTTCTCTAATGGAAAAAAGGAGGAGTCATTTGAGGAAGGAGCAATATTTTCCACAGAAAAACCTTCCATCATTCAAAGTGCTTTAGTCTCCTCCTCTCTGTGAGGATAACTGTTCACTGTTCTTCTTTGAGAGAATAAAGCTGTAGTTCATCACATCAATGAGAGGAAACTGGAGCCAATATAGAAAACTAAACTCCAAATTCAAACACATTTTCTTACCTTGGCTCCATAACGCAGACCGGCTCTGAGGCTTTATGACACAGTTTAGAAATAGGTCCAAAGTACAACTAAGTTATCTGCTTATCTTTTCCTTTTTAACCGTAAACACCTGGAAACAACAACACTGGAACCTGAAACCAGAGGAGCTCAATGAGGTTCCTTTGACCAACTGAGAAAGATAATACAAGTTTAAAGTTTAGACTCTACGAGTAGAGAAGTGGCTTTCCTCCTCCTCTTCCTCCTCCCTCTCTGCTCAGTCAGCTAGAATACACACACACTCACACACACACATGCTGCCTTCAGGTGCTCCCTGAACAATGGGAATTACCGGTTGTTAATCCCGGTCTAACAAAAGCTGTGGGTGTTATTGAAGCAAATTGTATATTAAAGAGAATAAACAATCCCAGAACTTCCTTCAGTTGAACTCTGACAAATCAGAGGTTCTCCAACTTGATTCCCACTCAGTAAATAATAAAACAGCTGGGTGTTTTATTTGACACAAGACTTTGTTTTGAGGCTCAAATAACAACGGGCGGTGCAATCTTGCTTCCTGCACCTCAGAAATATTTCTAAAATAAAATCATTTTGATCCTCTCATGACGCTCTCATCTGCTCCCGTTTGGATTACTGCAACGTCCTCTACTTGATTTTATTGTTAACTTTAAAAGCTCTGCATGGTTTGGCACCAAGCTACCTCTCTGAGCTCCTTACTCCCTACCTTGTAACCTGAGGTCCACTGACCTGGTCTTACTGGTTGTACCCAGGTCTAGGCTGGTCACTAAGGGAGACAGGGCCTTTGCCATCAACGCCCCTAGACGCTGGAACAGCCGACCTCAGGACCTCAGGTTAGCCAGCTCTATAACCAAATCTCTTTTTATAAAAAAGTGTTTTTCAACTCCATAAGGCAACAGCTTGGTGCTCCTTTTCCACACCTTATATTGTCCTCTTACGTGTTGTAATTTATTGTTTTGATACCGCTGGTTATGGGTTTTAGTTTTCTCATTATTTACTCTTTATGTTTTGTTCTTTTAGTGTTGTTTTCATTTTGTCTGTATTTTATTGTATCTGTGCAAGCACTTTGTAATTATGTTAAGAAAGGTGCTATACAAATAAAGATTATTAATATTATCATAAATCAATATGACGGAGTAGGTGAGCCCAATCAAATAAAAACCCGTGATGCCATTCATAGAGTCCTGAAAAACACTCCACTCCTCCTTTGCTGTAAAAACTGGACAGCCTCGCTGTATTTTAGTGCTCCTCTCTAGACATAACCACACAATGTGTTGCTTAATAAAACAATCATATAAAATGAAACAGCTTGGAGCTGCTTTGCGCTGGGTATTACAGGAAGTGGACTCAATGTGCACTGAGAATGTTACTGTTGTTTTAGTACGTTCACATCCCTGTTGGTGCTCACACAGCGTTCATGCTCTCTTAACCCTCCGTGACTCGCACATGTGCCTGATTTTAATATTGCCGACAGCATTTGAAGGCAGCACGGGAGATATTGGTTTACACGGTGGAAAACACCCCTCCGCACCGTGCAAACACATGATCCTAACAAACAGCATCCCTGCTTTTCCTCTCTGTCAAGACAACATACAGGACGTATAGGACAGCCTCGCCTCGCCTTCACTTTAAACCAGCTCTCCCTCTTCGGGGCCCCTCGGCCCTCTGAAAGCATTATCTTATTAATTCCTTAACTAGCTTAGTCCCTAAGCAGACAGTCAAAATCAAGTCAAACTAATTTGTTGTTGGTCGTGAATCACAAGACTGGAGTCAGATGCATGTGATCGCTTTCAACAAGTTTCTTTGGGCTGATCCTGAAATTCCTCTTTGCATGTAGGTTCTGATATTTTCCATCCTCAGTGGTGGAAAGTAACTACATGTATTAAAGTACTGAACAATGTTAAGGTAGGCCTACTTGTACCTCTACGGAGGCCCAAAGAGGTCAAATCATCCAATAGTTCACAAAAAAAGCTAAAGTTAAAATAATAAATACAGATTTGTGTAGCAGAAGTTTCTTTTTTTCTTCTTTCCTACCTCATTAATCATCTCAAGATTGATCTTGTAACCCTTTGGGGGGCCCCGACCCCCAGGTGGGTAACCACTGGACTAAACCAGCCAACTGTATGTAAAGTAGTTCAAAGTGGCTCCACCTCCAGCAGCTAGAAACAGTTGCTGCTAAGCGGTTACAGATAATGGATGGATGGAAGTACACATTGCTGATAACACTTCTGTACTTTTACTTAAGTAGGATTTTTGAATGCACTCGTAACAGAGTATTTTAATTTGTAATACTTCTTCCACCACGATGCATCTTCCATGTGTATGTAGTACAGCAGCAGTGTCCTACAGTATCACTTACAGAGCAGGAACTAGGTGAAAAGGTAACTTCTGAAAGTACAGAGTGAGTTTCCTCTCTTCTAATTCATTTTCTACTGTTACATGCGAGGCATTGGTAGAACCGTGGGAGGCAGTTTGGTTGTCAGAGACAGAAGGCAGCAGGTGGAGTTTGCCTTAAGGACTGAAGACTATTAGCAACGTGCTGAAAAACACCAGTCACCTAGACAGCAAGTAGTGATGTCATAAACTACCATATAACAGGATGGGAGCTTTGTGTCAGATCAAGTATCATGCAGCTGCTATTTTGCATGGATCTGAATAATCTATGTCTCTCCTGGGATGTGGAAAGAATGAGGAGGTGTATTTTGCAGCTGCAAGTTCAACGTGTATATATATATAGCAGTATGTGTGTATGCATGTGTAGCAGAACGCCACGCTGTCTGACACATCAGTATGGCTCTAAATCTGCTGGTTAAATGTCTGTAAGCTTTGAAGCTTTGCAACGACACAATTGTAGGTTGTAGCGGCTCAGTTTTAAAGCTAGGGAACAAATGAATCCATCGGTACCAACCATGTCATACTAGCTCGTCACGAAGGAGGTTAAATAACGCTCCAAACTTACGTTACATTTTGGCGAGGAAAAACTGTCATGTCCACTTTCAAAGGGGTCCCTTGACCTCTGACCTCCAGATATGTGAATGAAAAGGTACATTTTGAACAGATAAAGTCAACTAAAGGGAGGAAAGGTGTAAAATGATCTTTGTGCTTTACACACTCACTGAGTTTACAACACAGCCGGAGTTGTTAGTAAGTAATGAAAAGCAGCCTCCCCCCAAACAAAGGAGCGGTCTACAACAACAACAGCCTCCTATTGAAGCTTACAGAGCAGCACGTTACACAAGGAACCTCGCATACTTTCACAGCCCAGAACCGGAGCACCAGGAAATGATCCGAGATCCTCGGGAACAGGAGGACAAATCTCACTCTGTCTCACACATTTTCTCTCCCATTTCCCGTCCTCTCTCATTCACATAACCAGCTGTCTTGGCTCATGTGTGCTCACAGCTGCCCAAATCACTGGTCCCCAGACATGACGAAGGCCTGCAATGAGAAGGGGAACAGAGGGGGCTCTACATCTGGGTCAATAACTGCTAGATCTATCGGGCTGTCTGGGGAGGAAAGAAGGCTGACTGTCATTCTTTGTCCAAAGCTCACAACTCTTTATTCTCATATTGATGTCAACAAAAGAGTCTATTTTTTACTGTACAGAGAGAAGTCTCTCTCCTCAGATTCCACTGTGGCACAACACAAGCACATGAACCGACGAAGTACGACTAACTCCGAGCTCCTATTGTCTCCATTTGATCTGGAGCAGCGCAGCATGTTAGCAATTTCCATAGTTTTAGTGAAAAACAGTAAAGGTTAGTGGTGAGCAGAGTGGAACAAGGCAGAGCAAACATATTTTTCCAATGCTGTGTGGCTCCCTGAAGGAATGTGCTCTTTCAGTCACCATGGAGAGGGAGACAGAGATTCTTACTGTTGCAGGACAAAGCTTAACGCTCAATGGATGGGTTTTACAGGCCCCCTTCATTGTAAAAGGATTAAATAAATCAAGGCCGGTCGAGACCCAGCGCCACGGCAGGGGTGCCGTGGCCTTTCAGCTCCGACCAAACAGACACACACAAACACAGCTGGCCCCCGTCCAGACACAGGGTACATTCAGCAGCTTCCACAAACGCTGGAGTAACCTGGCTCACCCCTGAACTCATTTGCATACACCTTGAGGGGGTGAAACAGAAAAAGAACGGCGGGCTGGAGGGATAAGATCGTTTGAAAAGTGGGGTTTCATTTTTGCACCACTACATCTGATCCCAAAACTTTTATACACAGTATTAGTTTTCTTTTGCAGACAGAAGCCATGCAAATCATACAATAATATAAATGACGATGATAAAAACCTGAAACATAGAAACAAAATACAACAAGAACAGTCTGCAGAGGGAAATAGGGCTGTCGTCTGCATACGCCCAAGTCTTATTGGTCCACCAACAGAGTGCAGATATAATGTGTATAAGTAGGTTAAAGGTCATAGACAGGGCAGTCTATTAGGTCCTCCTTGTAATGTAAAGGTCCTGACACACCAAGCCGACGGACAGTTCGGGGTCGTCGGTGAGCGTCTGTCGGACTAGTTTTCGCGGTGTGTCCCGCACCGTCGGCTCTAGTCTGCCCGTGTCGGAGTTTTCCGTCTGATTCGGCATGTTGAATCGGCAGCGGAGGCGCACGTCGGTGAGAGAAATCACTCTGATTGGCTGCTTAGATAAAGTGAAATAGTGCACGAGAAGAGAAACTGAAGTGAGGAAAGCAAGCCGACGAGCAAAGTCAAGTGGACTCTTCTCATTTTTCATCTTCATCTGATCATTCCAACACACGGATACTTTCACAGCGACATGAACATCTGGAATGAAGCTAAGCGGTGAGTGAGAGCGGTGTGAAAATGGTCGCCAGACGCCGCTTTGTTTCATGTACGCATCATAACAACGGCTTGTATATCTGCCGTCCTCGGTCTTCTGGTTTCCCTTTTTGAATGACAGATACAGACTACCGCCGCCTGCTGTTATTTCCTCTCACGGAGTCGCAGGTGGTAGTTGGTCGCCAGCTGTGGTCTTTGCGGCGTGTTCGAGTGCAACTTTTTGGCCGGGACAAAGGCGACTCAAAGGTCGGCCTTCTTCACCGCTAGTTCTTTGATGTCGGGTTGGTGTGTCTGGGCCTTTAACACCAACACGTTCACACGTTCCCTGTGTGAAGAGTGAAGCTATATCCCGTCACAGGTAGTCACATCAGAGTCACACAGGTCAAACACATCACTCGGGTTGTGGAGGTAGTTTCTGGTTAAGGGGTGGCGGGGCAGCACACCAAAGGATTTTTTTGTCTACCTGAACTTAGGCTGTAGTGGTTTAGCGGGTCGGCCACCCATGCACTGTCCTGTATTACACTCTCCATCTCCAAGTCTGCATGCAGCCGATGGACAGATGGACCCACAGACGGATGGATGGATGGATGGATGGATGGAGACATGGGAGAATCGGCAGAGGGAGAGAAGCACGTTAAGTTAGAGAACAGAGCAGCTGTGTACTTTGGGAATGTGAGGTCAGTAACTTTGCATAGAAATGATACGTGTGAGACAGCGTGCAGAGAAAAGAAAAATGTTCAGTAATGAAGTATACTCAATTAAAGAAACTTTGTATTCATCAATAAAACAAAGTTATAATCCTTAAGACTTCCATGAAATCAAACCCCGCTTTTGATACTAGTTATGGTTGTCACTTCAGCAATAGCCATTCAGTGTATTTACATTCATTATTGGTGTCAGGGTCCGCCACTCCTGCTGTCTACCTACGCAGGGAAACGATGCAGTATGTAATCCAGCATGCCTGTTTGTAATCTGATCTGACTGATATCAGCCTTGTGGTTGACTCCGTATCAATTGCTCTTCTGTTTTATTTCTGTTCAAAGAGTGTTTGCCGTCCCCAGAATCCTGCGACCTGTAGTATTAAACTGTCTTTGCTGTAGGGCTGGGACGATTCGCCCATCTCCTGATTCGATACTATCACGATGCTTGGGTGCCGATTTGATCTGTATTGTGATTTTTAAGTATTGTGATTCGATATTACAATTTATTGCGATTTTTGTTAACTTTTTTAACACTAGACTGTGAGAACAAGTTGAATCATACACTTCTAGGGACTTTGAAAAATATATAAATTAATACAGTAAGAATGTTTGGTCGGATTGTCGGGAATTATTTATTACATTTTTTCCAGCAACCCAAAAATCAAAGAATAAAGACATTTCCCTCACAAATTAGTGGTATTTTTTTTTTAATTTCTAAGGGACATGTAATGTTTTATACTTCTGGTGAATGTAATCCATCAATCTGATTTCCATTGACGTATTTTGTATATACAGTTCCCTTTGTTAACACCTTATTTTGAAAACCGGACGTAGTAACGTGTCTACTTCCTCTAACTTCTTCAAGCTCTGTTCTCTTTATACATCCATGGTCAGCTCCATCGGGGCTGTTTGAATGCATTTAACATAAATGTCAGTATCTGGGTGCTCTACAGTTGTAGCGTCGGCACATTTGACCACGGAGACGAGAGCGACGGCCGGCTCGACCGCACGTTACAGCGATACGATAACGTTTCCTGTCAATGTGTGAAACCCAAAGTGTTTCCATCCTTTACTGGATGTGTAGTGTTTACCACGCTGGATATAACATGTGAGGGTGCAGGTCGAATCCACGCTGACCCTCCAACGTTTTATACTTTCTCGCTTCGGCTCGCTGCGGTTTGTTTCGATTGACGGATACGGAACGGATATGACGTCACATTACTCTGACTACAACAATAAAAGCTGTAACTTCCTTCTACCACCACATAGACTCAAATGAAGCAAATATATTGATTCTGGTATTAAACTATCACTTGATACATACTTAAAAACATGATGCATAGGTGAATTATTTTCCGCCCCTAGCTGTTACTACTAGGAACCTCAGGTGTCGTCAAATCAACTTAGACTGAAGTCTTAAGGAACTTTAATTGAAACTCAAATGAACAATATGTCATACTGTACAAGTGCAAATGTGTAAATGTCTTTTGTGTGTGTGTGTGTGTGTGTGTGTGTGTGTGTGTGTGTGAGTGAGTGAAGGTGAAGTGAGTGGACAGGTGGATGAAGTGTGTATACCAACACGCACAGGGAGGGAAGAGACTCCAAGAAGCAGGCTGCAGGCCAGAGCAGGGGGAGGCTGAGGCAGAGGAGTCACAGTCAGATGCAACAAATCAAGACACATGCTAATACTACTGCACATCCAACAGTGAACGAGAACAAGCAGGCAGCTTAAACACCGATACGGTGAGTTGTTTGTTCTGTTCATCCAGGATCTGCTCATTTAAAGTTAACATTACTGACAACAGGGCATCTGCAGGTTATAGAAAACCAACTATTAGACTTTGAAATGTCGATTATTACAACAGATTTCTGATTGCTAAAGAACATAACTAATCACAAAGATAACTGTATTGAGGATATCTAAATAATATACTTGACCTGCGGATACCCTCCATAAAGAAAGAAAATGCATGATTGACAGGTTAGGACACGTGCAAAAAACAAACAGCAAGAAGCATTGAATCATTGCTCAGAAGCCGGGGAGTGGGCAGGCAGATGAAGTCGTGTGCTGTGCGTGCACTGCAACAGTTAACTCTACACCGCAAGATGCATTTCTGATCAGCCACACAGCCTGAAAGAAAGGCTCACAAAACTTGGGTTTGAAACTTGATTGGCACATCAGACGACACGGGCGTCCAACAGCACCCGAAACCCTGCACCTATAATGATATCCCTTCCCTCATAACTGTGGATCTTGTGGGGTTTTTTCTTTGCTGTGTCATCACTTAGAGCAGACCCCGAAGTCTCAGAGGCTTTTATGCTGGTTAGGAACCCCGGCTCCACTCGCCCATCCCAAAGCCAGCCGGGTGGTTGTGACAGTGAGTCATACTGGTTTGATCAGTCTTTGGATTTGGAAGACATGGACGTGGATCTGTACGAGAGGTTTGATCAAAAGGCTCGGTCATAGCAACGTGATGTGAACTGCTATGTTTTGTGGGGGTGTTGTGATGTGTGAAGAAGAGAAGGCAAAGTTGATCTGAAGTCTGTATCGCAGCTGTTCTCTTTGATCCCACGAGGGTTTATGTTATACATTTGTCTTTGACACTCTCAGGAGCGTGCCAAAGAGCTTCTCTGTTTGCTTTGGACAGCGATAGATTAGCACACTTATTTGCAGTGGATTTGACTAGTGCCGAGTCAATAGAACACGATAAGCCGGTTGTTTCAAGGGATGACGTGGGAGAATTATGAGTTTCCTTTCACTGTAACATGCTCATAAATTTAAAGGGACTGTTTGTACGTTTTTACACGTATAAATCATTTTTTATTGCCAATGTGTGAACAGGTTGCAACCTGAGATATGAGGCCTTCCAATCACGTTCAGTCTCGTGTGTGTCGGGAGTGCGAGCGTGAGCAACAGGACACTGACTGCCGTTGACTCAGGGTGATTTCACAGCAGGGACCCGGGCCCGGATCCGAGTACACTTCACCCCAAAGTCCAGTTTGTTTGATTAGTGTGAACGCTCCGTACCGTACTCGGGCACGGGCACGGTTCGCATCAGGTGTAAAAGCCAACCGTACCGAAACACGGAAGTGGACTGCTATTTACCGCGAGTAACGTTGGCAGTCAGTGAGTAGTTGTGAAAGGGTCTCCTCCAAAATCTGTCTCTGCGCGCAGCATCCACCGATCTCATCCTCTGAACTGCACGGCCGTGGTGATAAAGCAAGAAGTAAATAGAAACAATAGTAGGCGATGAAGTGGGGCGATGTTTGTTATTTTATTTAGCTGGTTTACTGGTCCGCCTCCGAAAAACAAGAGTCGCTCAGCTGCTCGGTGGGCGGAGAGAGAGAGAGACAGCGGGGGGGTAAACAACATGTAGAGCGGCATATTTTCATGTCACATTCGGTGATATAAGAGTTTATTTCGACCGAACCAGAGTTGGTGATTGTTGGAAAGACTAACGACGACGGTTTATTTTGTTTGTGTGAAGTTTGAATGAAGTGTTTTACGATGCTCCGCCGCTAGAACAGCTGGTCTCAACATAAACTAATACATGAGCTCTTGCTTTTAATACAGAATCAATCCCATGCACAAGTCTGACAGACCAGTCATAATATGTGTGAGCAAGGTGTAAAACACACACGAACGCACTCACGCACCCCGAGCCACTTCATCCGTCACAGACCTGACCACCATATCAGTGAGACATTAACTGCCATCAGTGATGACTTGCTTCCAGCATACTGTCTGTGAATGGTTTAGAAGAAGGAGAAGGAGGAGGAGGAGGAGGAGTACCTGGTTTTGGCACCGTGTTGGTCATGGACTGCGGCACTTTATCATTTATGAGCTCCACACACTCGCTGGGAAAGAAGCCAACCTGGAGAGAGTTTGGGAGTGAGACAGGCAGGGTGAGGTGGGAGGAAGTATAATCAGACTGAGAGAGAAAGAGAGAGAGAGACAATACACACACACACATCTATGCAGAGGAGCAGTTGCCACATTAATAATGTGATTCTGTTATCAGAACAAGCACTGTGACATCACACATGAGGATCATGTTAAGTGTATCTGTGTACCTGATAGGAGACATATCCTGCTCCAGGTTCATACTTGTATTTTGGGTTTCTAACAGATCATGTTTACATGCTTTAACACATCATTGTTCTCCTCCTGTCTGTCTGAATATCCCTGTATTCCCCCTCTGTCTGACACACCAAGCCGACGAGGAGGGCCGTGTCTCTTCTGCTACTTTGGCTCACATGTTCCAGCTCTGTCCTAAATAATCTAACTATAGTAAATCTATGTTTCATACTCTATCAGAGCTTTTTGAGCAGGTGATAGAACCTGGTTCTTTGATTGCTATATTCAGTGTCCCCGGAGAGGGTCGTCCTCTTAGAGGAGTTAATCATAAGATTGTGACCTTTGTAATGTTGTTAGCTCTCAGGCTGGTTCTCCTAAACTGGAAAACACACAACCTCCCAGTTGTGTTTTACGGTTTAGAGATGTGATACAGCAGAGTTAACATAAACTATGACGCTGCGGCGGCATTCAGTCTGTCTCTGTCCTTCTTGTCTCACACCTCAGTCCTGACAGTTGTGCTACCATAATGCATAAAGTTGCGGGTTTGTGGGACGCGTTCGGGTCGTTGAGTAACGCATGTTTTTACATGTTGGGGGGCGGATTGGCTCTCATAACGGGTCGGCGGATGCGACTGAACCGCATCATTAATGAGGACACAAACTACCTGCAAAGCTGCATTCTTAATCATTCAACCTGTGTTTCATCACATAATGACAATTATATGTGAAATAAGTTTGACTAAAATTACAGAAATGTTTAATGTTTAATTTAAACTAAAATCAAATGACTTTTCGGCGACTAAAAGGATAAAATTTACTAAAATGTGACTAAAACTAATGAGCATTTTCGTCTTAAGACTAAGACTAAATCTCAAATAGCTGCCAAAATGAACACCGTCATCCAGAACTTAAAACTAGAGAGACTCAGGTTTCTGCTTCGTGGCTCTGCCGACAAATTAGAGAGAAAATGTTGCGTCCTTCCTGGACTACGCTCAATCTCAGCTTTAAATCCCCTCATATGTAACAGACCTACAGTCATTGTCATTATTTTTGGATAAACCGCATCAATGAAATTTTATGTTGAATTCGTAAGCAACTTGAACCCCCCTTTTTTTTTTAATTTAATTTTATTATTTTATGCTCTTTATTTATTTCTAATTGTGTGTGTTTTTGCCAACGTATCTTAAAATTCTTGTAGCACTCCTCCTCTCTACCTGCAGCACGATATGATCAGGAATATGATTTATTTTATTAACATTTTAGATAGTTTCCAGTGATATTAATGAGTTTATATGGTGACTTTGCTGTTGTAAACAACATTTAGCCTGGTTGTATTTAAAGACAACCAGGCTGACATAAGAAACGTGTAGCTAATATTCACACTTCAATATGTGTTCATTTATCCTAAGTAATATTTTCATCACCTGAAACTGGGAATGTTATCGGATCGTACTGAAGAAGACTGTGCAGGAATATGAATGAGTCCAGCGTTACAGGCGCCGTCACACACACACCCTGTAATCTGCTCAAAAGCTTCACATGAAAGAGGATCCGTATCTTGCTTTGTCTCTCGACAAACTCAGAGTATTTGAAATCTGCTTCACAAAGCAACATTCTCTCCTTGTCCTTGAAATACCTCAAGAACAAATGGAAAGTTTACGACCAAAGGAAAAGACAGAAAGATGAAAAGGTGTGTTTAGTGAGCTGCGTACCTGAAAGCCATGCTTGCCTCTCCACCATGTGGTGTCTTCTTTAGGGGGCATGTCAATCACAGACACGATGTCCCCGACCTGCAGAGGGAGGACAGATAGAAGATGTGTCTCATTGTCCCTTTACGTCTAGTCGATAGAAGACATCAGTGATTGAAGGCATTATATAGCGAGGCATTACCTTTCCATTGCAATTAGGGCTGTCAAAGTTAACGCAATAATAACGCTAATTCATTTTAACACCACTAATTTCTTTAAGGCATTAAAGGATTTTTAGTTTGTAGCGGCTCAGTTTTAAATCTAGAGTGAAGATACAAAACTGAAACTAGAAAAACCTAATGAGTCATGTCCATTTCCAAAGGGGTCCCTTGACCTCTGACCTCCAGATGTGTGAATGTAAATGGGTTCTCTGGGTACCCACGAGTCTCCCCTTTACAGACATGCCCACTTTATGATAATCACATGCAGTTTG
>CAKAOH010041147.1:96837-165485 GCA_916701665.1 Sebastiscus tertius | reverse complement strand
GGCATTATATAGCGAGGCATTACCTTTCAATTGCAATTAGGGCTGTCAAAGTTAACGCAATAATAACGCTAATTCATTTTAACGCCACTAATTTCTTTAAGGCATTAAAGGATTTTTAGTTTGTAGCGGCTCAGTTTTAAATCTAGAGTGAAGATACTGAAACTAGAAAACCTAAATAATCCATTTTTACCAACCATGTCATACTAGCTTGTAGTGAAGGAGGTTAAATAACACTAAATTTTGGCGATGGAAAAACTGTCATGTCCATTTTCAAAGGAGTCCCTTGACCTCTGACCTCCAGATGTGTGAATGTAAATGGGTTCTCTGGGTACCCACGAGTCTCCCCTTTACAGACATGCCCACTTTATGATAATCACATGCAGTTTGGGGCAAGTCATAGTCAAGTCAGCACACTGACACACTGATGGCTGTTGTTGCCTGTTAGGCTGCAGTTTGCCATGTTATGATTGGAGCATATTGTTTTATGCTAAATGCAGTACCTGTGAGGGTTTCTGGACAATATCTGTCATTGTTTTGTGTTGTTAAAGCTCCAAGAGGCAGAATGTTTTTGGCATGATTGGGCAAAAACTCCACAACAACGTTTCAGCATATTTTAATTCAAGTGCTCTGAGAGAAAAGACTTCTGCTCCTCCTCATGGCTTCAGGCTTTAAAAATCAATTAATCGTGATTAACGATGGACAAATCATATGATTAATTGTAACTAAATATTTGAATCGATTGACAGCACTAATTGAAATATTTACGAGGAATTCTAATGGATAGTGTGACAGAGTGTGTGTGTTCGTGTGATTGTGCGTGTGAGAACTGTTGCTGTTGTCACCTCAAAAGACAGCTCGTCTGAGGCCTGGGCGATGTAACGCTTGATGACGTGGGCAGCAGCGATCGCTGGCACGTTGATGGACGACTCCTCATGAACCAACAGATGATTTCCCTTATTGTCAACCTAGTACACACACACACACACACACACACACACACACACACACACACACACACACACACACACACACACACACACACACACACACATGCAGACAAGACTTACACTTCAGCTCAACAAATGTCATTTAAATACGTGCAAATAGAACAGGAGCACGATTTGCTTGGCAGTGCAGTTCAGGGATGCATTTCACCCTCTGCTGGTTCTTCCAGAGTTACACAGTTTGTTTTTGTCATACTTGTGCAAGTGTAGCTGCCGCAAAAGCTGCACAACCCTTTTAGTGAATCCGTCCCCTCGGTGTGCTCCTTAAAGACACAGGACAGTGCAGTCTCACCTCCATCCACGTGAGGGCGGGCCCACAGTTGATCTTGTTGTCAGCGATGGCCGAGAGCCGGGAGAGGTAAGCCAACAACATCTGGGAGACTGACTGACATGGCAGAAAACACACACACACACAGGCCAGTTAGAGTCATCACATTCACTTCAGATGGTGCCGTTCACTACTAACACACTGAATACGACACGGAGCCGTTCCAGTGGGTGTTAATAATTACCATTAAAGCCATCAGCTCCTTGTGTTAGAGTGTGTGTTTCCTGAGTGACAAAGGCAGCTAATTACACCCAGCTGAAGAGTGCTGCATGGTAGTAAACCACTTGAAATGACATTTGCAGCTATGACTTCATATTACAAGGGGAATTTAGTTTTATAGTTCCTGCTGCACATTTGAGTTCATGATGACACTTTAACTTTACAGAGAAGAATGGGTACGTTCAGGCTTTAATAGCTGAACTGTTCTCGTCTAAACCTGCAGTTACATCACTGTTCACTATCGAGGCTTCGTGGTCAGTCTCATGCTGTACATTAAAACTGGTGGCAAATAAAAACCCAGAGAACATTTTGTTGGAGCAATGAATCCTATAAAACACAGCTACTGGTGGAAGTGTGATGAAGTACCGCAGGCAGCTTTGTAAAAGCTATTATTCTGAAAGCGTCCACACACACACAATGCCCCTCTGTGATAAACTGGTTTTACCAGTTTGGTTTGATACCTAACCTCTGCATTCCTCTCAGAGCCCCAATCGGACCATAAAGGTTTCGTCTGGCTCGGGATACATTTCACAGGCGGGCTGACGAGGGACTAGCTGGCTAAATATTACCTTTCCCAAAGACAAAAGCCACGTAGATCATATTGAATATCACAGCACAGTAACAGGTTTCATCTAGATACCTTGTTATCTTGTATTTTAAAAGTATGTGAGCAGCAAATGCTACCATTCATTCAGTTTAGGGGCTGACTAAGTACTGGATGGTTCATTGAGAGCGTAAACAAAGCTGCACACTGTATGTAAATGACCTTGGCATGGTGCGGTATATTTGTATAGTATGTCGTTTTCAAGTTTGTTCATTTTCTAGGTGTTTATTAATGCCAATTTCATCCTATTGCGTTATCAGGGTGATTTTATTTTGAAAGGATAACACCGATAATAGAACCTGTTAGTTAATGCAGGTGCTTTTATTTTGTAAAGACGATCGTCTGTTGTCGTATCTTCCCAAAGAAGGGATGTGTCGTACAGTTTTATTGTTTAGCACCTGGCTGCGTTACAGCTATGTGTGATTAAAGGTTTAAAGGAGGACTAATAAGCCTATTTAACTTTAAATTAACTTATCAATGACGATCATTGTGGCTAGCATGCCGTGCACTATCAGTGGATTTACACTATTTTGTGTAGCAGCACTTCGGTTCACTTCATATAATTTATTCATCATCATTTTTCAGTGCTGTATTTAATCTAATGTGGAAGTAATCTTTATTTGAATACACTGTCTTATGTTAAATAGCAGATTGTTATTTTCATATGGAATTCATTTCTAAAAAAGAGACTTTGTTTTGCCCCGTAAGGTGAACGACAATAAAGTGAAGCCACAATCCCGAAAAAACACCACGTCTTAGAGGGTTGTAGAGAGGCTAGGGGGGCGTGCAGAGGGAGATTGGGTTACACTAAGTGTGTGTGTGTGTGTGTGTGTTTTCAGCGTTTACCTCCGACTGGTCAGTCAGACTGTCCAATCGAGGCAGCTCAGGCAGCTGTGAGAAGCGTCGGTCGTAGATGCAGAGGTGCAGGTGCTTATCCAGGACACGGAAATCTTCATAGCTGCGTTTCACAATCCAACTTCGACCCTTCAGAATGACAACGAAAACACACGAGTGTAACCGGCGAGGAAACAGAGAGAGAGAGAGAACACAATCAGATGTTTGAATTGCTGCAACAACCAGACCAAACAGGAGCAATTGATGAAAAAAAACCTCCCTTAAATTAAAGGTCCCATATTGCAAAAAGTGAGATTTTCAGATCTTTTATATTATAAAGCAGGTTTAAGTGCTTTATAAATACTGTTAAACTATCAAAACGCTCAATATACGGAGAAATACACACAGCCCATATTCAGACATTGTGCGTTTGAAACAAGCCGTTAGGATTTCTGTCCATTTGTGATGTCACAAATATACAATACATAGATCATCACACGGTTTTAAACATAAATATTCTAAATGTGTCCCAGTTTATTTCCTGTTGCAGTGCATGTGAATAACATCAGCTGGCAGGAAGTAAACATGGACCCAAACTGTTGCCTAGCAACGCAATTCCGTTGAAATGCACTAAAACGGAGCGTTTCAGACAGAGGGTGAATACAGGTATACTTAGGCCGACAGTATGAGGATAATAAAGTTGTTTTTTTATATTAAAGCATGTAAACATGTTCTAGTAGAAACACAAAATACAAGTATGAATCTGAAAATGAGCACAATATGGAACCTTTAAACAATGTATTGCAAGCCCCATAGAATACAACAGAAACATAACAATAGAAAAGATTGGACAGGCACATTAAAAAGAATCACAGTATAACCGCAACAGGCACATTACAATTGGCAGTGACAGTACACACAATATTTCAGGACACTCCAGGTGTGTGAAACGGTAGAGAGAGGATGCCCATTACCCGTAACACACATTCTGTCTACTTCACATTTCTGCAGAGTGTTTCTAAAGAACTCTTTAAGTTTAATGAATGCGTGTTCCTAACTTCCAGGCTGTAATTGGTCTCCATTCATTTCTGTACAATACGATAATCAACCAGCTGAATCTGCGTGGGATTGTTTTAAAGACTCTTGTGGGTTGGTGCGTTCAGGTGCTGCTGGGAGCATCCAACATTTGAGTATCTTTGGCCCTGTTCAGAACTGGTATTAAGATGCGTGCTCAGTGATCCGGTCACAAGTGGACAGCTTTAAGTACGCCTGTTCACGCCTGGCATTAGAATGCGTCTCCAGATGTGACCACTTGTGATCTGATCTCACTTCCCCACTCTATATGCTAATACACACGCAGTAAACACACGGCTACTACAGCAGACGTTGTGACGTAATACTACAGGAATGTCAGTAGTAATATGAATTGGGGTATATTTTATTAATATATATTTTTTATAACATCAAAATATAAGGTTATTGGACCGGCGGCCCCCGGGGACCTCCGAGCCACTGGCACCGCTGCTTTTGCCAGACAACAGCAGGTACGGAGCTTCAGAGAGCCGGGGAGGAGAGAGAGCGAGCAGGTGTTAGCTCTGCAGTATGATAAGTAGTATGATAATAACACACTTCCTGTTCCCAGTCTGATAGTCTGTAGATATGTAGCCTATAGATAAGATATATCTTAATAAAATACAGTTGTACAGACAGGATACAGGAGAGCACAGAGGCCGTTTCCATGCTGACAAGCGCCTGTGTCTGTCTGTTTATCCACCTGAGGGGCGCGGTGATCCCACGGATCCCAGCGGGACATCAGATTAGAGTAGGCGGTCCTTGATGTGGCCCAGGACACATTCACGTACACACTGCTAAAAGAATGTGGTCATATGTGGCACGGACCGCCTCTGAATGTGGTCTGAAAGATCCGATCTCAGTGCGTCTAGAGTGCGTTCACACCTGTACTTGTGATCCGATCACTGAGGACGCATGTTAATGCCAGGTGTGAACAGAGCCTCAGGGCAGGCTCAGCCACCAGCGTCTGTATCAGCATAAAGACAAGCTCACTATTTATCAACCAACACGGCTGTGACTCTTCTGTTCTCCTTTTTGTCTCTTCTGTTTTTGTCCCCAAAGACACTCTTCTTCTCATGCCTCTAATACAATGGCACTGTCTCAAAAACGAATAAAAAAAGGCAATCAAGTCTCCTGTGGACTTGTATACTTTGATACTGAAAATGTCTTTACAAATAAAAGAACATAGACTTATAAAATGCAGTGATTCAATGCCAAACAGAGCAAACCTAGAGACCCTCAATCACCACATTAAATGTAACTTTTCTTTAAGAGTTCGTCCATGGATTTGTTGTTTCTGTTTCATCCAGTAAGACGAGGATCCAAACCTCAAAACCCACCGAGAGACTAGCGGTGGAAAAAAAGTCTTTCGCTTTGATTTGGCCTAGAAAGATCCGTCTGTACCGAGGCCAGGGCTTGTGCGACTGGGACTGCAGTGCACCACTCAGCCCACTGATTCTAGTGCTGTTTTATAGTGCTGGCTGGTGGAGACAGGCTGGAGGGGCGGGGGGGGAAGGGGGTTCAGGGAAGTCTTTATGCTGTCCTGCCCCACTTTCAGACGGTGCTTCAAGTGACCCCCCTTTCTGTGGAATTGAACCAATCTGCGCTGTGCTACTTTCTGGGTTTAAAGCCCAGAACTCAAGGCCGACTTTTTGCCAGTTTTCAAATAGACCTAGTGTAGATTTAGCAGTTTTCCGATGGCTGTAAGAAGTTGGAATTTTCCAAGTACACAGCCACATACTTGTGTGGCATTGCCAAGGTCGTGCAAATGGAACATGATCTGTGGAGGGAAATGCATGAAACCAGAATCAAAAATGTCACTGGAGGCGGCCGGGGCAGAGCTTCAGAGCAGCTGGTGTGCATGTGTGTTCCACTTTAAGGCTGTGCCCAGTTTTGGGTTAATCAAATTTGTTGCAAAACTATATGATGTAATCATAAATAATTAGTTACTCTGAGATCTCTTCTTATAAAGGGAATTTTAACTTCAATGTTGACAAGAGCTTTGCAACTACACTAAGCAAGGAATGCACAGCTAGCTATAAGAAGAATATCACACATAGGGGTGTAAGAAAACATCAATACACACAAGTATCGCCGTGTTGTGCGATACTATATCGATTCTCCAAAACACTGTTTTGATTTTTTATTAATCTCTTAAAAATTCAGAGGTTGTAGCGGACTCAGTTTTAAAGCTAGAGTGAAGATACTGGCATCATATGAAACTAGAAAACCTGATGAATCCATCAGTACCAACCATGTCATACTAGCTTGTCATGAAGGAGGTTAAATAATGCTTCGAACTTTTGGCGAGGAAAAACTGTCATGGCCATTTTCAAAGGGGTCCCTTGACCTCTGACCTCCAGATGTGTGAATGTAAATGGGTTCTCTGGGTACCCACGAGTCTCCCCTTTACAGACATGCCCACTTTATGATGATCACATGCAGTTTGGGGTAAAAAACATGTAGGTTTTTTTGGGATATAATATACATTTGTTGTTTTTGCCTCTTCTAAAATGGTGTATTTCTGGTGTGGTCTTTACACTGTGACAGTTTTCTTAAAATTAATTAAAAAAATATAAATCGCAATATATCGCCTTGCTTACAGTATCACAATATATCGCAATATATTCAATCAACGTGTGTTTGTATAGCCCTTTACGACAACCAAAAGGTACCTAAAGTGCTGCACGTTAACATCAGGAAATAACAGGAATAATAACATATCATATCAAAAAGCACAGGGAAAATGTCACAGCGCTACGAGGTATTAAAAGCCAATCTAAATAAAAAGGTCTTGAGCTTAGATTTAAAAAGCACTAGGTCAGTGACAGTGTGTATATCAGGGGGTAACTTGTTCCATAGTTTAGGAGCAGCGACGGCAAAAGCACGATCACCCCACAGCTTATACCTTCTAAAAAAAGTTGACCGCAAAGTCCTGTTATGCTCGCGGAGAGTTAATATCTCGGGCGAGGCCGTTAATGGCTTTAAAAACAATAATCAAGAGCTTGAAATCAATTCTGAAGCGAACTGGAAGCCAATGGAGCGAGAAAAGTACGGGGCGGTAATGTGTTCACGTCTAAAAGCGAGCAGCAGCATTTTGCAGAGGTCGGAGGCGCGCAAGGGGAAGACTGGTTAATGGTTAATACTGAATGGTTACCCCGTGCATCATGATACATATCGAATCACCAGATTCTTGCCAATACACAGCCTTAATCACACATAATGCCAGCAATAACTGCAGCAATTAATGACTGAATTTTCCAATAATAATGCAGAAACATCCAAACACGGCAACCTATCATCCAGGAGATCAACATAAGCAGTTAAATACCAAAAAACTCAGCCGTTAATATCCTAAAATATGTGCTGGAAACGTGTACAGTACTTTGTAAAAGCTCAGGGTTGAAGAATTCACACTCCGAAGCCCTCCCTCACCTCACCCATCCTGGCATCCCGCCACTGCTCTTTTCAATCCAGATCCAAAGTCCCACATAACTTGAATTTTTAGGTGTTTCAGAAATGTCTGAATTTGAGCCAGCGCTCTCACGCAGGCACGACCGCGCTGGATGTGTGAACGGGTTGTACTGGAAAATCACTTCTGACAAGTTTTTAGAGGAAAAGTTGAAAGCATGAATACATTTGCACAAACGTCGGTGTGTGTTTGTGTTTGTGCACATGAAGTGGAGTCTGTGTGGGAGTTCGTATGTAATGATATGGAGGTGTGTGCGTGCTGTGGGAGGTTAGGCATGTACAGTATCTGTACTTCATCAAACCCAGTAGAGTCTTACCTGGCAGTAGATATGAACTAAGTACACCAGCTCCTTCGACTCATAGCCGTTCCGCGTCACTTCGCACTGTTCATCCCCGAGGGACAACTGGAACACACAGAGAAAGAGAGCTTTGGTCATTTCAAGAGAAGAGGGAGAATCAGATAAACGGACTTCTACATCTTCAACTTCACAAACTCTTTGACCGTCCGTTATCACAACACACACAACACTTCTATTCATGAGCCTAAGGTTTGCCAAACATGTCAGTCAGGCAGAGAAACACGCCTAAAACAAAGTAAGAGAAGATTATTTTCACTTCAATAATACAGATGTGACTGTTTTAGTCACACATGTGATGTGCTGTAGCTTTAAAGGAGCAATATGTAGCACTGACGGCGCTACATATTACTACGCATGAACGCAACACACAATGTTTAGCTTGTAGTAGGCTCCGTTTTAAAGCTAGAGTTAAGATACGGGTATCATATGAAACTTGAAAACCTGATGAATCCATCAGTGCCAACCACGTCATACTAGCTTGTTGAGAAGGTTAAATAACGCTCCAAACTTACACTAAAGTTTGACAAGGAAAAACTGTCATGGCCATTTTCAAAGGGGTCCCTTGACCTCTGACCTCCAGATGTGTGAATGTAAATGGGTTCTATGGGTACCCACGATACCACACATTTCTTAAATATGAAATGATTGGACGGGTTTATTACAGTCCTGTGACAGCCACAGATACCAGATTTTTTTTGGTTTATTTATTTCTATCGTGATGTAAAGAGAATTTAAACAAATATAACACTATAACACTACCAACCCTAGCTTTAAGTTCCCACAGTTCCATGCTTCTCTCCTACCCATATGCATACAAAATTAATTAATACGCATGCATAGCCTGGAGCGTTACGTCATCTGGTTGCTCTTCTTCTCCCTCCTCGGTGTAATGAGATGAACCTCCTTTGGCAGAGTTTTATCTATTGAGAACGCCAGAAGACATTATGAAGATATGATATAGTGAATCACCTAGCCAGGTGGGGTGAGGTCTTGGCTATATATATATTTATATATATCTATATCTATATATAGATATATAGATAGATATATAGATATATAGATATATAAATATATATGCATTAGAATGGTAATATTGTTCAACGCCACTGAAACTGGCAGTCTTTGGCTTTCTCAGCGTCTATCTCTGAACGTGTTGCTCTCGGTTTCTCAGCGCTCCTCAGGTTTGTTCGTGTTTCGTACGTCTCAGTCTCCTCTCTCTCTCTCTCTCGCAGCTACATTGATTTTATTTTTCGATTTTATTTGGTTAAATCTGCATCTGATTGTTCAGAAACTACAGAAACATTTGCTCTGCTTTCACAACAGCAGGCTTATAAAGTGAGGCTGGGGGTATTTATTTATGTGCTCCCATAGTCCACTAAACAGATATTGTCTAAGCGATGTCATGGTGCCAGCGAGGGGAGAACAACACATGGAAGTGTTTTGTTTCCATGAAAGAGGGCTTGGTTTAAAGACAGTAGTTAATGGAGGAGCAGCCCTCACAGAACAACAATGCCCTTTTCTGTGTCTCCTTTCAGAGGCTCAAACTAGTGTGACAGCAAATGACCTAATTACCTCTCTGTTGTTCGGTTCCAGCACTGAGCAACCCGCAAATGTCATTGCACTCGATGTACGAGCAGAAGCTGTTCTCTTGACAGAGCAGCCAGCGAAAGCAGTAAACTTTAGAAGTGATCCCGTAGAGGCAGACATTTCAGCATTTCACTGGAAGAGTTTAACGGTTTTAGGAAAAAGGGGCCGCTGCCCAATGACCGACTGTGACTAAGGAGACAAGAGCAATAGTTTGGATTGACTGGGATCGCTGCTGTTTCAACAAAGTGAAACATAAAACAGACAAAGCATTTTAAGAGCAGCATTACAAACCCTGTTTGACATGTTCAATATCTGGACTGTATTTGTAATGATGGATTTCACCTCTGGGCTGCTCTCCAGTTGAAGGATAGATTTTTAACATTGTTGGTAAACTGACCTTTAACGTCTCTTTATGTCGACACTGAAATCTCTCAACAACTAGTGGATGGATTGCCATGACATTTGATTCAGATGTTCATAATGCCCTTAGGATGATTTGAAATAACTTTGGTGGTCCGTTAACTTTTCATCTAGTGTCATCATCATCATCATCATCATCATCATCATCATCATCATCATATATCAATATACCAAATACCTGCATAACAGTGACATTCCCATCAGCCTCATCTGGACTTTGTGTTTAGTGACAATTAGCAAACTTGGCAAACATTATACCTGCTAAACATCTGGATGTTAGTATACTACTGTGCCTGCAGTCAGTGCTCACAGAGCAGCGAGCGTGTCTGTAGACTCTTACTCTGCTAATATTAGTCTTGTATATAAAGGACTGTCAGAGTAATCATAAAGAGAGGTACGCTCCTACGTTCAGTAATTGTCAGCTGCTTGCTTGATGACGAACAGAGTCACGGCCCAGTTGGTGTGATCAGTCTTTCCTACAACTCAATGTGTCAAAGACCAAAGAGACCAAGCAGTTCACTGACTCTTCTCTCGCTCTTACACTACCGGCATTAAACAGGAGCCTGTGACTGCAGCTCAGCAGGACAAATATACTGTAGGGGAACTGGAAGATAAGCTTAAAGGATAGTTCAGATTTCACTTCTCCATAGTCAGTGTATTACCTACAGTAGATGACAGTCGGCACGCCCCCAGTTTACCAGCACAAAGCGATGTACTGCAGCAGCAGAACGTAACGATGTATTTTGAATATTTTCAACCCTTTACCTCGCCGTCAGCGAGCCCTTTCTGGCTGGGATCTGAAGCCGTTATATCCATCCATGCTCTCTTCAAAGCCACCAGACTCCTTTAACAAAAACAGGACTTTTACCTCGCAGAATGGAAGTCTGCTTGCTGCCTTGATTGGTTAGTTAGTTTGTGTTACGGGTTAGTTCGGATATACAAATGTCACACGATAACAAATTAACCGATTGAGGCAGCGGTACCGGTAACTTCCTTGTTCTGCGAGGTCAAATTACAGGTTTTGTCAATGGAGTCTGGTGGTTTTGAAGAGAGCGTAGATAACCACTTCAGTTCCCCATCGGTCTGACGGCGAGGTAAAACGGTGAAAATATTCTAAATGTAGCGTACACTTGAGCGTAAACTGATATTGATGTTTTATAGGTGGCTAAAGTACGTCTTGCTTGCATTGCTTTTTCTCCCGGGCTGGTACTCCTGTCTGTTTCTCCAAACTGGGGCATAATGTAGGTACTATAGCGTTTTACTGTAGGTAATACACTGACTATGGATACGCCAAGAACATCATACACAACACAATAATTTCCCAATTTGGGATCAATAAAGTACATCTATCTATCTATCTATCTATCTATCTATCTATCTATCTATCTATCTATCTATCTATCTATCTATCTATCTATCTATCTATCTATCTCTACAACGCCCCTTCAAAAACATCCAAACTAGGGCTGTCCTAAATACCATATTTTGGGTTTTGAAGCTCCGTTGAGAAATATTCGAAGGTATTCGAAGCTTCACGTTGCAGCAGGCCGACATGTTCTTCTGTCTGTCTGTCTCCATCTCACTGCTACAATACACACATGTACCTCTAAACACAACAAACAGCGATATCCATCTGAGAATAACAATGATTATTAATGTGATGGGATTATTCCTAATTCCATGGGCTATTTTGGGATTTATACTTTATTATTACATATTTATATAAAACTAGGGCTGTCAATCCATTAAAATATTTAATCGCGATTAATCACAAATTAATGACACATTTTTTATCTGTTCAAAATGAACCTTAAAGGGAGATTTGTCTTGTATTTAATACTCTTATCAACATGGGAGTGGATAAATATGCTGCTTTATGCAAATGTATGTATATATTTATCATTGTAAATCAATTAACAACACAAAACAAAGACAGATATTGTCCAGAAACCCTCACAGGTACTGCATTTAGCATACAACAATATGCTCCAATCATAACATGGCAAACTGCAGCCCAACAGGCAACAACAGCTGTCAGTGTGTCAGTGAGCTGACTTGACTATGACTTGCCCCAAACTGCATGTGATTATCATAAAGTGGGCATGTCTGTAAAGGGGAGCCTCGTGGGGTAGTGTGACATGGTTGGTACCGATGGATTCATCAGGTTTTCTAGTTTCATAAGATACCAGTATCTTCACTCTAGCTTTAAAACTGAGCCCGCTAAAACTTAAAAATTGGGTTAATGTGTTAAAAAAAAAAGTGTGGCGTTATAGAGAATTTGCGTTAACGTGTTATTATCGCGTTAACTTTGACAGCCCTAATTAAAACGGAACAAAGCTGCAATCCGAACTATCCCTTTAACACTAATAAAGCAATGATATATGAAAGAGACCTTTAAATCTACAACCAATTTATAGGCTAGTAAAAAAGTTATGAGGTAAGTAAGTGTTAGCATCATCCAAAACATCAGGAAAACTGTGGTAAGAATCAAACTCCGAGCTTTTGGGTTGGGAGCAGTGTTTGAGATATCAATAACAACACAGAGTGAGATTTAATCTGTCGGCTCTGAGACCTCACACCGCTTCCAAAGAGGGACAAATTCTCTGCAGGATTTCTCAGAGAAACTCTTTTATCTACTGTATAGTCAGCTCCCTCAGCACTTCCACATACAATAGTCCTTCAACACAACCACCAGAGGGTGACATGACATTCATTTATTCCCTGCAGATTAAGTTCACAGCCGGCCTTTAAATTGATGACGTCAGTAGTCTACACCTGATAGGAATCACACAGTGTACGTATATAACCAGAGTACCAACATGGACAGCTCCACTCTTTTCAGGGATTTTGCAGGAAGACACTTCATATTGTCATATTGTGAGTCTCAAGTCCTAAACTGTCTACTGTACATTTGCATTTACTGAATAAGCAAGTTAGTGAGGAAGCATACTGTAATTGGCTCCCAGCTGCCTGACGACAGAACTGTACAACAAACATTGTTTTTTTGTAATGATATGTATGCTTTTTTTGTCCTTGAAGTGCGGTTTAGATCATTTTCTCTTAGTTAATTGTACCACTCACTGTAAATGTGTGTGCAGATGTGTGAATTTTTAGGTTTTAGGTTTTGATTTTTGTTGGTTTATATGTAAAATGTGTCAATAAAAATAATATACAACAAAAAAACGACTACTTTTTAAACTATTCTACAGTTAGTACTTGCGTTACCATTATTTTAAGAGTATAAGACACTAGATAAAAAGACGAGATACTGCTCCACTTGCCGGTTTCACTATTCCAGCAAGTGCTTCTGCTTTTAGCCAGAAGTTTATCCAAATTACAACTTGTGATGAGATCCAGTGCCAGACCCTGAGAGGCCTGCTAGACAGGTTGTCTACAATTCCAGGCCTGTTTTTCTGCAATGCATGCAACACACCACATTATAATTTGATTTCAATCTGACCTGCGCTGCACACGTTGTCCCTGTGGCTCCAGCAAAGCTCAACAGCAAAGAGGGGGGAGCTGCAATCTCAGCAAGCCAGTCCTGGGAAAACTGGATTTTCATAACCGTACGCTCCCGGATATTAAAGAGAGAACAGGTTGTCTTTCACAAAAATAAAATACTAACTGAGGAATTAGCTATTCTGAGAGAACTGGGTTCAAGTTCAGTCTCTACATTATGGTGACAATGGAAAGGCAATACTCTGACAAAGATCACTGGATTTAAACAAATTCTCCCCGTCCTCAAGATGGTCATATTGGAAAAGAAACCACATACAAAGGTGGTCTGTGCTTTCTTCTTGTTTACATCATAAGAGCAGGCTCAATATATTCCCAAAAGCAAGAGAAATCTCATCCATGGTGGTCATTTTCCAAGTTGCACTGTCCCTCTAACAAAGGTTTCTGCAGAGCAAAAAAGCTAAATCCAACAGCCATATTTTGGACACAAGCACAATGTTGATGAGTCCTGCAGGCACACAAGGACAAGGGGGAAGCATTGCTCTGATATCTGCAGAGCAGCAGCAGAAAAAATGAAAGAAAACAACCAAAAGGCACAGTTAAAAAGACAGAAAGACACTTTGTACTCACAGCAGTTAAAGTCTGGTTTTCACTCCTCCTTTTAGTTCCTACACTTCCCTTCCCTTCCCTTCATGCCGTGCAGCTTCACACTCAGAGGTTTTGCCCCCTCGTTAATACTCCAACACCTGTCCTCCCGGTCTATTTCTCTGAGCAAGTGTGTGAGAGAATGTACATCCCTTCTTGCGGAGTCCTGTTCCCCCTCAGCAGGACGTAAATGTCAGCTCTCCACTTTCTTTCACTCACAGTGTAAGCTCTCCCTGTGTGGGAACCAGAGACAGGGGGCGGGAGGCAACAACATTAACAGCAGCAGCAGCAGCAGGAGCAGCAGTGGTGGTGGTGGTGGTGGTGTTGGACGAGAGGAGGTGGCTATTTGGTGGAGTCCTCTACGGGACCGCTTTCATCTCCTCCATTTTGCCCTCTCTCCCATCCTACCATCCTGATCTTCTTGTCTTCTTTCTCTTGTTGGTTTCTTTTCTCGGATTGCTTTCACCCAACAGAACTTCAACCCCCAAAGGTATCAGCAGCAGGAACAACTGGAAGGGAAAGACCAGATCCCCCCAAAAACAGACAAAAAAAAGCTTCTTTCTGTCTTGCCGACCTCACGGTCTGCTTTCTCTGTCCCTCCGCCACATGCTATTCTCTCCCTTTTCCCTGACATGCTGGCTCACCCCTCCCCCCTCCTCTCCTCCTCTTCCTCCTCTCTGGTTGGTACGTTTCCCAGGACAAAGAGCAGGGATGGAGGGAGCAAAAAGAAGTAGAGGAGAGGGAGAGGGCAGGAGGTAAAAGAGGAGGGGGTGCACTTGCGGGAGAGCGGCTTTCTTTCCTTCCACATGTGCAGTCCTCTCTCTCTCTGCTGTCCTTTTTGCACTGTGGCATTTTATTTAAATCACTCAGCTGAGGAATTCTGCTGTTCTTGCAAGTAGACGATGAATAGAGTCAAAGGACATCAAGGAAGTACACCTCAGAGCACATTCAATATGACTACTTCAATGGCACATTTAA
The DNA here is from genome assembly GCA_916701665.1 of Sebastiscus tertius. NCBI lineage: Eukaryota > Metazoa > Chordata > Actinopteri > Perciformes > Sebastidae > Sebastiscus > Sebastiscus tertius. Next base: position 150,509 of record CAKAOH010041147.1, on the reverse strand, counting down.
AAATTCACCCCCCACAATAAATACGTGTGGTAGCTCACAGTGTACCACACTTGCAAAGTAGAAATAGAGGCACCAAAAATATAACCTTAACCTCCCCTCTGCTAAACGACCTGCTCTCAGGTTGCAGCCAAATACCTCAAACAAAAAAACAAGGAAAGAAAAGTGCAGGTTGCATCAGCTGTGATGACTTCATATGTGCCATCCACACATGAGATGGATTAAAAAGACCTATTGCCGGAGAGGAGAATGGAAATCCAAGCAAACAGCCTCACTGAGGAGGACATGTGGGAGCCAAGAGAGGCCACAAGGATACGGAGGAGCTGCATGGGACCTGCAGCGAGCGCTCACTAAAGCCCTGAAAAAGATGCAAAGTGTTTGTTTCTCTGTGATCAACACCAAAAAGAAGAAAAGATCAACCATCCACACTCTTCAATTAAACTGCAGGTTTAAACTAATTGACTTACTTTTATCGCTGTGACCTTCATTCCTGAAGTGACTCGGATCAAAACATCAAAAATGCTCCTCTAACCGCACCTGCTGAGCAAACATTTACAGCAGAAGTGTGGCAATGTGTCAACGTGTTAACCGTCACCACTGAGCTAAAATAGTCCCGGCGTCCCTGGAAAAAGCAAGTGTTCAAGACGAGCCGTTCCTCAGTTAGCTGGGATGTCTGGTCGGACTGAGCATCACATCGTTCTCCTCTACAAGACTGCTTCATGAATATCAAATGATAATCCAATGATGACCCAGTTCATTCAGCTCTCTCCGCTCTGCTATGCCAGTGACAGGCTGGACTGATTTATCACATATCACATGTGGGAGGGAGGGTCAGACGTTTTCCAGGAAATGGAACCAAAGTTTCAGCCTCCAATGCAAAAAAACAATCATCAAATTAGGAGAGCTGGGACGATACACCCAGATCCTGATCACCATACTTGGGTGCTGATTGGATATGTATATACATATTGAGGTCTTTCAGTCAGGACCGATGTGGTGGACCGACGCACCAACAGACAGACTGACGTTGCCATCCCTTGATTAGCTGCTAGTGTGGCTAATAAGAATAACACCAGTACTGTGCCAGCAGAACTGCTGAAGGAACTCTTCAGACATTAATGTGCAGACTATCAGGAAATGACGATGCTTTTTTTTTATATTATATGATTCTTTAATGAAATAACATTATCTTAAACACTGCAATAGCGCTCCTCTGTGCTGTCGAAACATTTCCCCACGAGATCTACGATAACTTTTCAAACCCAACAAAAACCAAACAGCTTGATGCAACTTCTTCAAGGCTGGTGGATGAGATGACTGCTCCTTTGACCACCACAACAAAGCAAGAAATCATTTTGCTATTCCTCCACCAAGAGACTCTGGTCTAAAAAGAAGACCAACACGACTAAACTGTGTTCAATAATTTGTAAATTTGTGTTTCTAATCCAGCCTACGTTGGACCAACAGTTAGTCAGACCAAAGAACGTGAGGATTGGACTCAACGATATCGTCCTTGGTGAGGGATAATTATGAAGAAGCAAGGTTGAAGCCTCTCATTAATGTTTTATTTTCACTAAAGCGGCGATGGAAGTCTGCAGAAAATGGGAGAGTAATGTTGCGATTAAAAATAATGGCTGGTCTCCCATGACACTATGTTCATGCTGTCAGACTACAGAACTACAGGGGTTTGGAGTGCAGGACTCCCCGTGGGCTTTTACTGCAGTACTTCAGAGCTAAAAAGGAAGAAGTGTGAAGGAGCTCCATCTAAAATCATTACTAAAGCTATAAGAATGAATGTAGTGAGGGACTGAGGAGTGCAATGGGATTTAAACACACAGAGAGAGAGATTGCTGTAAGGGGATGAGATCATGACTTGGAGCAGCTTCACCAAACAAATCCCATTATGAGAAGGATTGTTTACTGCGGTGTAGACGCGCTCACACACACACTCTTTACACACACAGAAGTACGAGCTGAAGGGCGATGACCTAACAGAGAATAACCCTCAGGTGGAAGAGAACGGAGAGGGACTAAAAATTGATTTCCACCTTAGTGTCGAGAGTCAATATGTGCATACTACTAATTTAGGCCACTCTGCTGTTACCTCTCCTCGCTGTTAGCTCATTACAATCACAAACTAACCGTTCCATAATGCAGAGCAGGGGGTCGGCAACCTGCTTGTTATGAAGGGCCATGTTTTTTCTTGTTAATCAGTGTGCCACTTCAACATTAAGCTTTTATGACACCACATCAAAATTTAAATCTCCATCGGATCTGTCATTATATTCCATCCATGTCGGCGACGTGCATAGCAACATTGAAAACGTTGTGTTCTCCCATAATTAGGATATTGTAATTATATATGAGAGCACTATACAAGAAGGCTGCCATCCTTATGAAAACATCCACATCTGAGTTGAGCTCATTAACCCTACCAACCTTCCACCAATCTTCTTCATCAGCAATAAACTTTTAATCTATTAATCTCACATTTTTTTATCTGTTCTAAAAGTACTTCAAAGAGAGATTAGTCAAGTATTTAATCCTCTTATCAACATGGGAGTGGGCAAATATGCTGCTTTATGCAGATGTATGTATATATTTATTATTGTAAATCCATTAACAACACATAACAATGTCAGATATTGATCCAGAAACCCTCACAGGTGCTGCATTTAGCATAAAACAATATGCTCCAATCATAACATGGCAAACTGCAGCCCAACAGGCAACAACAGCTGTCAGTGTGTCAGTGTGCTGACTTGACTATGACTTGCCCCAAACTGCATGTGATTATCATAAAGTGGGCATGTCTGTAAAGGGGAGACTCGTGGGTACCCAGAGAACCCATTTACATTCACACATCTGGAGGTCAGAGGTCAAGGGACCCCTTTGTAAATGGACATGTCAGTTTTTCCTCCTTTTTTTTAGCATAAGTTTGGAGCGTTATTTACCCTCTTTCGCGACAAGACAGTATGACATGAGTGGTACCAATTGATTCTTTAGGTTTTCTAGTTTCATATGATACCAGTATCTTCTTCTAGCTTTAAAACTGAGCCCGATACGACCTAAAAATTGCAAGTTGTGTAAACATGTTAAAGGAAGTAGAGGTGTTAAGACGAACTTGCCCTAATGCGTAATTATCACGTTAACTTTGACAGCCCTACAATAAACTTAACAAATTCTGCAGAGGAAGGCAACAATTAGCCAATCAGAGGCAGAGCAGGGTGGGTCTGATGGGGGAAAACAAATCAATAAAACTACCGTAAATAAGAGGCCTCACAGCTGCCAATGGATGTGAATGAGGTCATCTGGAATGCGGATCAGAGGGCACTTCAACATTTCCAAAAAACTCTGTTGCACGCTTAGTGTGCCGTTGGTTAAGCTGCCGAAGGTTGCCCCTGATTAAGAGAAAGAGTACTATCTAAAAACACAGGTTGTGATGTATGAAGCTAAATGGACTCTGCACCTCAACCTTCCAGTTTTACAGGATGACTAGAAAACACCCAAAACATCTTGGTCTCAAGAGGATATCACAATTTTCTTCTATTCCGACTTCATTTCCAGAAGGCCAGTAATGGGTGAGGCGTTCCGAACATGCTTTCAGCGCTCCTGGAGGGAGGCAGTTACTCCAGCAGCCAGCGCAGCAGTTTGAAATGTTCCCACGTCCTAGGCATATCCCCGCCGGAGGCCCCCCAGGTCAGGTAGGAGAGGAGCGGACGGTTCGTCAAGTGTGAAGGTGGAAAGGGAAATAAATCAGTCTAGTCGAGCTGCAGATGCCGTAACAAGAGAGAGTACTGTATGTGGGACAGAGTTCGGGTCGGGAATGTTTCTTGCTGACTGGCTGAATGTCGGTTTAGTGAAGGACAGGGTATCTGCACAGTTTGGAAGTACAAATTTAATGACTTTTAAGACCCCTCACCCCAATCCTGAATCATCTATCATTCTTAAAGTGGGTAGAAATGGAGCAAATATGATTAAAACAAGTTTATAAAATGGTCGCTATATCCTGACAGTAGTGCATGAGACAGGTCATCTGAAAAAAATCATGTTCCTCCGGTGTCCTCCGATGCTCCTAATGCAAGATTTCACAGACCAGAGTAAAACAACCAGTCAGAGCTGATCTGGAGTCTGCCGTCCAGCTGCCGTCGATGAGAGCCGGCTGTCAATCACTCGCCTACTCCGATCAAACAGTCAAACTAGGCAGCGCTGATGAAATATGAATCAATATTGTGTTACTGTAATTCCTATTTCTCTCCTCAAATGTTCTCAGAATCATCTTCTAGTGTACCGTTTAGCTGTAAAATGAGATCAAGTTGAGGAAATACCAAGCACCGCCCACCAGCCGGAGCACATCCAATAGGAACGCTCTCTCTCTCTGAAATGACCTGTGATTGGTCAAAGTCTCCCGTCACAGGCTAGATGTTTCTAAATCCTGAAAACAGAGACAAGAGGAGAAGTCTCTCAGAACACTTGATATTTTTTAAAAAGTAAACTAAAAACCCATCTATTCATTCTGGCTTTTATAAAGTGTTTTATAATTTTTATGGTTTTATTGTTTCCTCAATTTTGTTTAATCAACATTTTATCACTGAACATTATTATCTCTTTTATTATATTTTATTTTATTAAAATGTCATTATTTTAATACAATCTGCTTATTTTGTGTAGTTTCAGAATTTTTATTTATTTATTTTTATTGTTATTTTCTTGTATTTTAATTCTCTTTTATTATCTTAAATACCCATCTTTTATTGCTTTATTATTCAATTAACTTTTATATTGGTTGTTTCGGAGTGCATTAGTCTCTAAATCCATTTTTAACATTCTACATTTTTGTCTGTACAGCACTTTGAATTGCATTTGACTTGTTTGAAAGGTGCTATATAAATAAAGTTTGATTGATTGATTGATTGATTGAATTAAGTGGAACATGTTACACTTTCTAATGTGCATTCTGGCTTTGAGGACAATCACATCTTCAACCCTTCTTCTTATCCTCCAATAACGGCCACGAGAAACACAGAAAGAGGTTATGTGTGTGTGTGTGTGTGTGTGTGTGTGTGTGTGTGTGTGTGTGTGTGTGTGTGTGTGTGTGTGCATGCTCTGGCTGGTCTTTTGTTTCCTCCGTCGAGGGCAGAATGAGTCCAATCGTTACATCATCCTCTGCTCACAAGGAGTGGAAAGAGCTCCTCTGAATGAACACGTGGTAGAAGGGGTTTCACATCGCGGCTCTGAGACTGACATGTGTGCCTGAACTATTCTACAGTTTAAAACCAATCCATGGTTGATGTTGAATAATGTCTGGATCCTGCTGGTAGTCAACCCTGTGCCTTTAAAGGGCAGCCTGCCTGGCTGTGTGCTGCCCAGTCGCTGTCTTCAGTGTAGCGCTGCAGTTGATGGATTGGGTCCCACTGGGGGGGGGAGGGAATTCATCTCTATGCGTCTCTCTCGGCCCTTTGTGAGTGAAAGGAGTGAGTGGGCAGTGGGAGCATATTGTGTCACGATGCTCAGCTAGCGGGGCGGATGCAGGCAGTAAGTGATGGAGAGATGGATGGAGGGATGGATGGGTAAGAGCATCAGACAAAATGATGAGCAGCTCCCCTCCCTCCTCTCCTCCAGACGGTTTCTGTCACGTCAGAGTGTGAAGGTAGAAGCAGCCGAGACACATCAGCAGCACACAGCGAGCCGGCCTCAACGGCTGAGAGGGGCGTCAATCTTTATCACACGCATGAGCGCATGCATACATGCAGCCTACTGCTCTCATTCTCCCGCTCACTAAAAACACAGCCTTTGTCACTGTTGTCCAGATGAGAGAGGTGGTGGGGGGGGGGGGACTCCTTCACAGCTGTTAAACTCAGATTGATTGCCGGGATTATTGTTGGAGGCTGGATACGCCACCGCTCTCCGTCTTTGTCTTTCTCACACACTCAGATATATATAACGTCTCAGGCCACTAATCACACCCCGTGTTCATCATTAATCTATATCTGAGACACAACTTGCATAATGCAGTTCGTATGGGAGTAAAATTCTTCTTTAAAAATAGTATTTATGTCAATTTCTTTGGTGCATAATATTCCCTGCGTACTCAGCCACTGCATGTCTAGCCTCGGGCTGTGTGTGAGGAGAGAGAGCTCTGGTGTTGAAATGTCTGGCTGTCTGGCCGTGACCTTAGAAACACAGACAAGTCTGGAAAACAAATGGCAGGAAAATAAAAAAGATGGTGGCCATTGGCTCGATGATACGCTGGGAATGCTGCTGGATGAGCCTGAGACCGTTCAGGAACATGTGGGGGACGGACGGACGGACAGACAGATAGATATTATTATGGATACATTTTATTAATCAAAGGTGCTAAATGCAAGATTGGGAGCATTTCTATTGCCTCCACAAAGCTCTCAACATGGTCGCAGCTAACGGTGCTAACGGTGCAAACTACGGCAACATTGCTGACAGAGCTGTGTTAACCTGGGAGGGAGGGGGGGAGACTAAAGGGTGGGTGCTATGCTTCCACAACCGCCATATGAAAGCAGTGCAGAGCGGCGGCCGTGAGCTAGCCAGCGGGGCTTGCTCACATGCACCAACATGCACTAAAAGGCACGTACGGCCGGCTCGGCGATGTCAACAAAGCAAGGAGAAGCTCAGACTCCAACACACATACAGATGGAGAGAGACTTCATTCTCTGCTCAGGTAGACATTACTCCGTATTGAGAACCTTTAAATATATTCTCAATTAATCGTTTAATGTACAAAATGTTTAAGTATTATGAACCAATCACAACTTCTCTTTAGAGTCTTTTAGTTGCTTGTTTTGTCTGAACAACAGTCCAAAACTCAAAGATAATCAATTTACAGTAGTTTGATATGTTTATTGATTCGATTGATGTAACGAGTCACTGCAGCGCTAATGTAAAGCACCACTTCTGCAGGGATATGCATTCATAACTGGCTCTTTGATCAAAGAGGTGAAGGTAATGTGGCCAACATATTCCGTCTTTAAAAACCCCTCCAGGTTATACAAACACTTGGAAAAACAATGTGTGTCTGCTGGTCGTCGGGTGTTAAACTGAGAGTTAAGGTGAGAAGAGAGAAACTTTCCTCCTTCAGCAGATGAATGTGAAAACTAATTCTGGGCGTACATCATTCTGCACTGTGAAGGTCAAACATCACAGTAAAGTAACTATAAGTTGAGCGGAGTTCCCCTTTAACAATCTCTGAATGACTTCGGACGCCGTTAATCAACATACACCAAACAGCAGTTGAAAACTGTGCCGTAGTTTTTGGACAGCACCCACGTCGAGCGGTTTTGAACTCTCCATTAATAGTGTAAGAGCTCGAACCTCAGTGCGGTGTGTATGTACGACAAGACGGGACAAAATGCTAGGTTGTAGATAAACCATACGGCAGAGCAGGACCGACTGGCACAGCGGGGATAGTAGTGTTGAAGTCAATAAAGTTGTTTTCCTGGTGTCTGGCTGCAGACTGGATCATGTAGTCAGTGGCCTGCAGGGCTGGGAGAGGGCTGAGGGGAACAGAGTGGAAAAGAGGGAAGCTGGAGGCCATTCAAGAGAGACATCAAGTGGAGCAGAGGCCACGGAGAGGATAACAGTATGTACAGTATTTGTACTGAAACATACTTAAAAGGAAGAATAAGTGAGGTCTGAAGTAAGTGGCTACTGTATTAAATACACATGCTTGTTAAGGCAAACGGCTATCTCCTCTCAACAACAACACTGTGAGGCTACGGCTCTGGTACATAAACAGCATGTGGAAAAGGTCAACAAGTTCACTGGCATTCAAAGTTACTTAAGTTGCACATGATATTGTTTTGTGCACAGCGGTTCCATCGTATCGTAAATACCTTCCCTCTGGCTAATTTTACATAATACAGAGAATGATCCAGTCAACAAAAGAAAGGACATTCATTTGATATAAATCATTGGAGATGAACTGAGCCTCGCCTGGAAAGTAGACGAGATGAGGCGACAGCAGCGGGGGGGCGGAGACTAAACGCTGCGGTCAAGTTGGACAGTTTACAGCGGCCCTCAAAGAATTTACAGGATCCTGTTAGATCCGATCTGTAGTTTTCAGACCACGTTGGGATTTATTTATATTTGTCTGTGAATCTATGTGGAAATGTGCGTGTGTCTGGCGTTGGATTCTATCCTTTCTTATTTTTATGTCCACCTTGTAAAGCACATAATGAGCACTCCTTTTGATAAATGCTGTATAAATAACCTGCATTATTATAATTATTTGTATCAACCACACAAGATGTGATTGTTAACAGATGCATGAGACTAATAACCTACAATCTAGTGTTAAATATTACAATTACACAGAAAGTTTCTGGTGTTTGTTGTCAAAACTAAGAGCCAATCAGCTCTTTGTTCAGGCGAGAGCCAGCGTTTCCCATAATGCCCTGGGTTTTGCAGTCGGTGGAGAGCAACTGCGGCGGCCTGGCTCTACAAACTGCGGCCGCCTCGATCTCGTGAGGTTATCTTTGCCGACGTGTGCATGACGTCAGAGCAAGTCGGCATCAAGTCAGACACAAACGTAACCGGCATGCATTGTGCGCTGATCGATTCTGCGCAGACCCGGCTCATCTTGATTGCTCAGCCTGATGGTGGCAGCAGTAACGGGGGGTGTTGCTCAATGCCCCGGTGATCCTAAGCTCTGCTGGTGACCGTGTGTGTCCTTTTCATGGTCAGCCTTATGTGATATGACACATTCATCATAACTAGTTAGAATTGATGTCACAGCTGTGGACCGTCATTATTTTTTTCTCGAAAATGTGTCACAAAATATATTTAACTTACAGTAATAGCAAAGAATGATGACTGAAATGAGGAACTGTTTGCTAAGACTACTGTACGACTGTACCGTCGCCTCCATCAACAGAAAACTCTGTTTCTGAAGGGCAGAAACTTCAGATTACCAGCAGCTTGTTGTCTCCCACAGGCACAGAGATAAGTCTTACACTGGGCTGGCAGCCTGGCTGAACAGTTGCGTCTGACAATACAACATTCATTGTTTTATTCTTTAAAGAGGCTCTATCCATGGTGGAGGAGGGGGAGAATGGAAACTACAGACCCATCAGCTATTGTCATTATATCCTTTCCATGCAAGAGGCCCCAAATCCTCCTTACTGATTAGAAACCTGATATGGAAATACGCAGTTGCGTAAGGGTTGGGCTGAGAATGGCTCTAATGTCAAAGAAAGTAAGTAAAGTTATATTCCAGCTTTATATTTTGGAATGACCGAGTACTGAAAACCCCGAAGTTGTCGGTTCCTAAACTCCTCTTTAGACTGCCGTCTGCTCTCGCTGTCGTGTTGTTTGTTTCAGTATTACAAGACTAAGGCTGCGTTCCTGGCGTACTGCCTCCTACATTCTCAATCAGTATGTACTGCATACTGCCTACTAAATGAAGCGAGACAGTCATGTGATGCAATCCGAAAACGTCGCAGGAGTTTATTTGGATAAACTAAATTGTTACTTTCTCGCCTGAAAACAGGTTCAAGTGACATATTAACAGCTTTTAGCGAGGCTCAAACTCTCCCACACGGCGTAGTCAGAAGGGACGCAATGCATTGTGGGAAAGTTGAGTATGCCCAGTAAGCTAGATCTCCGTAGCTCTCCCGTCAGCTCCGTTCTCTTTATGCATCCGTGGTTCAGCTCCATCGGGGCCGTTTGAATGGGTTTAGCATCTGCCACATTTGACCACAGCGATGAGAGCGACGGCCAGCTGGACCGCACGTTACCGCGATACAATCGCGTTTCCTGTCCGTGACAGAGTTAGCATGCAGCTTTAGCCGTGATGTCTAGCTCTGCTTTTCCTGTCGATGTGTGAAACCCCAAAGTGTTTCATACTTTACTGGATGTGTAGTGTTTACCACTTTCGTATCCACGCCGACCCTCGGCCGTTTTCGGCTTTCTCGTTTCGGCTCGCTGCAGTTTGTTTTTGACGGATACGAAACGGATATGACGTCACGTTACTCTGACTAAAACAATAAAAGCTGTAACTTCCTTCTACCTCCGCATAGATTCAAATGAAGCAAATATATTGATTCTGGCATTAAAACGTCCATTTTAAAAATTTCTAGAGATCTGAATCTGAATTTCCTGAAGCATACGACCCAATTACATGTAATACTGCCTCGCTCTATTCCCCTGAAGTGACCCTGCGTACTCACACACACCCGCAAAAAACACACAGTACACATAAGTGTGTGTGCGATGCAAAGTGGCTGTGCTGACTCATGCACAGCGAGCGCCTGTATGCTATTTAATTAACATGTCATTTGTAAACACTTTAGCTAAAATCACCATAAAATAACATGCCTGTATTCACGGTGAGGCGGCCCATTGACGGAGGAACTCCTGCTAGATTCAGCAGCGTGCTCTGCTGAGCTGACGGGATCACAGTCTGTTATCTGTCGGGCGTCTGAAGCTACAGGTAAATTATAATGTAAATGTTTGGACTGGTGCATGTTTTACATTCTCAATGAAACTCTTATCAGATGCAGAGCTGCCAGTTATCTTTCTACATTAACAAAATATTGAAATGTTGGTGTATCGATAAAAGCAAATTTTGAATTTAGCGGGAAAATGATGACGTACGTAAAGCATGCGACTCCGACGTCGACTGAAGCTTCTGCTCCAATGAAGAGACGAAACATAGCAGCAGATTAAAACACTCATTGCTTTACACACCGTTATTTTCACCAATTGATGTTTGCTCTTTTAATTACGTCATCTTGTTGCGCCCTCTTCTTCTGCGTCGGTATGATGGTTTTCCTCCAGGAGAATTGGTGCCATCTATTTCTTATCTCCATGAACCAACTCCTAATAATCGCATAACTGTAGTGGATGGAACTGGGTGGACTTACATTTGAATGGAAACTTGACTGTACCTTTTGGCTTTGTTGGGTCTGAATACATTATTAGAGCTAATGAAACACAAAGAAAATATTAAAATCTAATAAATGTCTTTCTCAACAGCAAATGTGCAACACGAGGTGAATAACAAAATATAAAATTGTTAGATGAATCCCATTTGTGTTGATGACTAAGCGGCTGAACAAAATCCATCCCCCCTTTGCCAAAACAAGTGGCGAATAGTCGCTGAAATACCAGAAATCATCAGACAAAAACTGCCACGCAAGTGCTGCTCTCAATGCAGCCACCCTCCTCTCTGGCCTTCTGGGACGATGAGATTCTAATGTTTCCACAACAAAACCTTGCCTGACTCAAATTCTCCTTTGGCAAGGATTTTTATGATGGAAATGAAAGAATATGTCTCCCAGCAGAAGGCCTAACGCCAACCTGAGCCCAAGTCCTAACCCTTCCTTATTCCAGCCTGCTGCACGCACACACTCACTCGCTCCCTCTGCAAAGCTTGATGCAAGCTGGAGGAGTTTTAACACAAAACACATTGCTGAACTTCCCCAGGTGAACCGAGGTGACTTCAACGATAACAGATGACAGTTGGCAGCACTACACATAATATGTTAGTGAATCTGTCCATGTGGCATTACAGACACATCAGTCAACCAACCGCCATGATGAACTTAAAAAGCTGATTTGAGGAAACACTTTCTGAATGCTTAAATGTTTTATTGATCATATTTTTATGTAGATGAATCATTTTCCAAAAAAATAAAAATACACCCACAGAGCTTCTAGAAAGGTGCCGAATAAAGAATTATTACGACTGTGAATTAATCATTTTAAAAATGTTGACGGGTCCAAAATGAATGTTTTAGTTTATATCTGTGGACGATATGTGACGTTCATTTCCTACTTCTAATGAGGCTTGTGAGCCAATAGTACAACAACGTTGGTATCTCTGTGTCATCAGTGATCTAGTTCTCAGTTAGTGTGGAAAAAACGGATAAATGACACTGGTGTCTCCGCCATATTTAAACAAAACCAGCAACAACTACCAACAGCCATAGTCCGTACAACCTTAACTAATGTGTTGTCACCAGTTTCATTGTTAAAATGAGAAAAATAAAAGCTTCAATCCCTGAAGAGCTACGTTAGCATCTTAGCATTAGTGACGGTTGCGTCCAGTTGCCAGTTAAACAGCAATCAATGAAGTTATGAATAAAGCTTGGGACAGAATCACAGTCTGCTTACAGTGTTCATTTTGGGTCGTTTCATACATGACAACATGTGTCTGCTTTCCTGTTGGATACCTGAAGCTGGTGCCGCGTGCAGATTGATATCATGACGGGAAAACAAATGATAAACGAATGTGCACGAGGACAGCCGCCCTCATCAGGTGGATTGATAACGCCTGGTCACATGATGCCACACAAAGTGAAACTTTGCTGACCGGCTCCTCGGCACACGCAGACCGGTGACTGAACCAGAGCTGGCGATTGTTGGAGAGACTAACCGAGATGGTTTTGGTTGAGTTTAATTTTGAGTTATGAGTTTTAGGGCAGCAGTAGCTCAGTCTGTAGGGACTTGGCTTGGGAACTGGATCAGGTCGCTGGTTCAAATTCCTGCACAGACCAAGTATGGACTGTAGACTGGTAGCCGGAGAGGTGCCCTTGAGCAAGGCCTGTGTGCTGTGCTATGTAAAATGTGTAACAATAATGCTGGATTTACATTTTGTTTCTGTCTAGTTTGTCTGAGTCATTCCACTGGACCATAAAATATGCAGCTTATGCAACAAACTGGCAACCATTTGTTGTGAAGTGAATGCAATGGAACGGAGACATCTAGTGTCTGAATGTTATCAACGTTATCAATTAACATAGTACCTTAAACTAAGCAGCAACGTTTTCATTCATCAAAATGTATTTAAATCACGTCAGAATAATGAGCCAAATAAACAGAATACATTTGTGACCAATTCATTAAACAAGCAAACATGTTTGGCCGAGGCAAGATTATACACAAAATGAACTGATTGACGCTGGGAACAAATACAGAATAATTAATCCCTTAACAAACAAAGGAGACGTGAGTTTCTGCTCGAGGTTCAGGAGCCGTGCTGAATACTAAAACCACAGACGAGCTGCTTGAAACGCAATATGAAAACCACAAAGGGGTAAGACTGCCGTCCTGCTCTCTGCCAGTACGACCAGCCAGCACACACACAGCTGGGAAAACAAAAGAACCAATCCACTGACTACAGACGATTCCTTTTAGCTGAAGGCTTTCCTTTATACATGCAGTGAATGAATAGATGGTCTCTGTGGTGTAACCTGAGTTACATCAACAAATAACCTGCAGCTGAAGTAGATAGTAGCTTTTCAACAAACTCTCTCTGCCCTCCTGCAGCTGACTACTGACCCCTACTGGTTTCTTAACATAATGACAAAGTTGTCTGAGAGAGAAAGGTGCAATCTTCATGATGAAACGGCAAATTCTGCTAAATTTGGTGGCAAGGAGTGAAAGCTAGAGAACAACAGCTGTTTTAAAACCACTAAACCGATCCATCTTCACACCTTTTATGCACATAGAGCACAGGCAACAGCTCTGTGAATCCTGAAGGACTCCAGCAACTTAGTATTGCACTTACAGAGACAGAAACATGTGGTCAACATCAGAGTAGCAGAAGACCTAGAAAACCTGTCCCTAGCATGGCTCAAAACAACAAAAAGAATCCTACATTTCCCATAATACAGCTCTGTATTGTATTCCATCAGACCCGACTAAATGCCCGCATCTTCCATATCCCATATCTTTGGGTTGAAATGCAGACTTTCTTTGAAATGGCAAACACCGAACTACACAAATTTAAGGTTATACAAATGTTTTTAAGTACCACTATAACGTAGTTGGACAGAAGCCATTATTGGGTTAATTTTAGGGCTGTCAATTGGTTAAAATATAAGATACAAAACACATCTATGCGAAAGGAATTAAAAAACTGTGTTGCAATTTTCTCACAGATCCTTTTTGCATGAAAGAGCTGCTGGCAAAGTCTCCTGTACTGAGCTTGTGACTCCGCAGCCAGACAGCCACTGACAGCGAAGGCTTTTGATGTCAGAATCAGGGATGTCTAGGTGAGGAAATTCTCCCGTTAATAAACTTGTGACAATCCCGGTGTTACCGATTACACCGGACGTTTTACAGGAAAAAAATGACGCTCGATATATGCAGAGCGCTTACATCTTTACTGTTGGGCAAAAACTCCATAATAACCTTTCAGCATATTGTAATTCAATCAAGCCCGTGATGGGAGACTTTGGCCAATCACAGGTCATTTCAGAGAGAGAGAGCGTTCCTATTGGCTGTGCTCCGGCTCGAGGGCGGTGCTTGGTATTTCCTCAACTTGATCTCAACATGGCTGCAACTTCCTCATTTGACAGCTAAACAGTACACTACAAGATGTTTCTGAAAACATCTGAGGAGAGAAATAGACATTACAGTAACAGAATATTAATTCATATTTGATCAGCGCTGCCTAGTTTGACTGTTTGATCGGAGGTCGCAGAGTTCGCAGCTGGACGGCAGACTCCAGATCAGCTCTGATTGGTTGTTTTCCTCTGGTCAGTAAAATCCTGCAGATGCCGTTAGAAGCACCGGAGGACACCGGAGGAAACAGAGGAATATGATTCTTCACTTTTGCTTTTTGCTTTGACACCAAATCCTCCATCGTCTTGTCTGTCAACTCCCTCTCATGACGTGTGTGTGAAATCTTGTTCATGTTTTATTTCTGTAAAAAAAGGAAATGACGGTGGAGGACGGTAGACAACTAATGTTACCGGCGTATGCCCGAACAGCGCGTAACAACGGTAACACCAACTACCAGAATGTAATTTTAACGATATAAATATGAATCAAAAGCCAGGTAGACAAGTCGTAGTTGGAGCTACAATTAACTTCAACCAGTTGTACACAAAGAAGCCTCAGTCAGCGGAGGTGTGTGAAGCTAGAGTAAATGAGGTCATGCTGCAGCCTATTGGGCATTCAAGAAGATATCAAACAAATGCAAATCATCAACCGTCTTCGTGATATCAACAGCAAAATGGATGAATTCTGCTTGACGTCAATTTGAAGAGACGTGTCACACTTCTGTCTTTATGAACATCGTCTTTCCACTTCTCACCCCGACACTGCAGGGGAATAACTAGAGAGAACGTCTTTAAGTCTTTAAGTTCAAAGCTTCGTCTACGCCGTGATTGACATCCATGGTGCTCTGATTTCATACAGCTCTGAGGGAGATCAGTCCAGACCCGGCTGCATTCTTCATCATTTGGGATGCTATATGTGATTACATTAATGTTGTGATGTAAATAAAGGAGAAAAAGCTTAAGGTCTTTACCTGAATTGTGCCAAAGTCCACGTTTTCGTAGTGGAAGTGGGCGCACTCTGCCAGTTTCGGGAAGTGGCCCTTGGTGAAGCAAAGTCTGAAAACATGACATACACAGTTTGGTTGGCACTTCATCCTCTGCTCACGATAACACCTCGAAGTGTGCATGACTCGTATTAGGAGGAGAGCGCGGTGCAAACAGAGGGAGTGAAAGGAGGAGGAAGACACAGAAATAGACTCAGGGAATGGAAGGAACTCGAGCAGGAAACAGAGGCGATAAAAAAACAGTTAAGAGCGATAAATAGAGATGAACAGAGGGAAGGAGAGGTGTGGAGGAGATGGGCAGAGGCAGGTGCGTTTGAGTGTGTGTGTGCGTGTGTCTGCTCACTTCTTGACATTCTTGACCTTCATGCTGGCCGTGCTGCTGCTGCTTGAGCGCATGAGGGGCTCCGTCCTCAGCTCAGGGATCTCTGCACTCCTCGCCTGAAACGCACAAAACACACACAAACATCAGCGATCCGGCTGCTGCATACAAACCTCTGCCACTGTTGTATTGTTGGACCATTTTTCAACAGGCTTTTAAAGCTTCAGTAGGCAGTGTAGTTTTGGCATCATTGGGCAAAAATCCCATAATAACCTTTCAGCATATTGTAATTCAAGTGTTCTGAGAGACTTCTGCACCTCCTCATGGCTCTGTTTTCAGGCTTTAATAAACTAGCCCGTGACAGGAGACTTTGATTGGTCGTCTGTCTGTCTCAGACAATAGTCTCGGGTTTACAGTGATACCCAATTTATGTAATTCAAGACTGTTTAGGGACCCCAGTATGCAGAAATATCCATTTTAGGATAGGCGAAAATAAAACATACTGAATGTTTTTTGCCCCAAACTGCATGTGATTGTCATAAAGTGGGCATGTCTGTAAAGGGGAGACTCGTGGGTACCCAGAGAACCCATTTACATTCACATATCTGGAGGTCAGAGGTCAAGGGACCCCTTTGAAAATGGCCATGACAGTTTTTCCTCGCCAAACTGTAGCCCAACTTTGGAGCGTTATTTAGCCTCCTTCCTGACATGTTACCAACAGATCCCTTAGGTTTTCTAGTTTCATATGATACCTCTATGATGTACCTTCACTACTGCTCTGAAACTGAGCCTGCTACGGCCTCTGACAGACGGCGATCCCGCGGGTTTCAGAGGATTAACAAAGCCCCGCATTTGCTTCATTTAGCTTAAGTTAGAGTGAAAATCAAATGCAGCTGTGGTCAACAAAACTTTAACAGAGCCTTGGGAGTCTATTTTGGTGCAAGCAGATTTTATCAGCAGATATATTCGTTGTGGAAATTTCATTTCAGTAATCTGACAGCAGGTTGCTGGAGGATACTGGGAGACAAAACAAGTTAAAATGAATGTAAGGGAAAAAAAGATTAAGATATACAAAACAGATCTGTGGGAAAGTAATCGAAGGTAGAAGAAAGAGACGCTGGCCAAGTGAGGTGTGAATATGATTAAGTCAAGATGGGGCCAGAGCTGTGAAAGTTTCCTGTGTTCAGCTTGTGTCTCACAGCCAGATGGTCAGAGACAGCAGAGGTGGTATGCAGATGAGGTCGTGGACAGCCGTCTACAGCACCTCTACCCAAGGTGAGAGGTGCTGACTGGACGAGGCTGACAGAGGCAGACACGGGACAGCGGTTGTTTGGACATGGCTTTAACTGCTCATATATAGCAGAGCTGCAACGAGTTCATCGATTAGATGATCGACAGAAAAACAACCGACAGCTATTTTGATAATCGATGGCAAACATTCTCTGGTTGCAGCTTCTCGGCTTTATCCTGTCTTATGTTGTAATAAACTGTATATCTTTGAGTATCGGACTGCGGGTCACGCAAAACAAGACATTTGAAGGACTCTGGTAAACTGCGATGCAGGGTTGGGCGAATGCACGAATATATATCAGCTATCGGTGATTAGCGGAGAGTAGAGTACGTCGCCGGTTGTTTTTTGTCATTTTATTTTTGCTAATTTAATGGTCTGGCTCCGAAGAACTAGCCGCTGCTCAGCAGGAAGTTGGCTCAGAGCACAGCGGGTAAAGACAACGTGTAGAGTCAACATATTTTCACCCCTAACTCAGTGGATTAATGGGTTTATTTCAACCAAACCAGAGTTGCTGATTGTGGAACAGTGGAAAGATTAACCGGTGGTGAGTTTTACTTTGTCTCTGTCGAGTTTGAATGAAGTTTGTGTTTACGATGAGTTAACAAGGCAACTAAGTCTGTCTTAGTTTGATGAAAGAGAGCAACTTGAATTTGGAAGGTGAATAGGAGAATAGGTGTTACAATATTTACTTTCTTGACATTAGGGCTGTCAAAGTTAACACAATAATAACGCCAATTATTAGCTAGAGTGAAGATACTGGCATCATATGAAACTAAAAACCTGACGAATCCATCGGTACCAACCATGTCATACTAGCTTCTCATGAAGGAGGTTAAATAACGCTCCAAACTTGAGCTAAAATTTGGCGAGGAAAACTGTCATGGCCATTATCAAAGGGGTCCCTTGACCTCTGACCTCCAGATATATGAATGTAAATGGGTTCTCTGGGTACCCACGAGTCTCCCCTTTACAGACATGCCCACTTTATGATAATCACATGCAGTTTTGAGCATATTCTTTATGCTAAATGCAGTACCTGTGAGGGTTTCTGGACAATATGTGTCACTGTTTTGTGTTGTTAATTGATTTACAATAATAAATATATACATACATTTGCATAAAGCAGCATATTGTCCAACTCCCATGTTGATAAGAGTATTAAATACTTGACAAATCTCCCTTTAAGGTACATTTTGAACAGATAAAGAATGTGTGATTAATTTAAGATTAAATATTTTAATTAATTGACAGCCCTAATTTTGATGTTTATTTTGATTATTTATTAAACTAAAAAAGAAAACACATTTCATTTTTTTCATAGCATTTTTCAATAATAGATTAATCAAAAAAAATAATCTGCAAATGAATCAATGATGAAATAACCATCAGCTACAGCCCTAATATACAGTGTGTATAGGGCTTTACAAGCTCAGAACTGCCATAGCTTCACAAATATCCAACTTGAGCTTCTTTAATGCTTTCTGTTAAATTTGTGTGTGTGCATGTGTGCGTGCGTGCGTGCGCGACCAAAACCAGCCACAGGCACATTCCTTGACTGTGTGACTCAGATGTTTTAAATTAATGCGAAAGCTTTGAACTTGTTCAAGCCTATTCCCAGTCCGTGATCTAAATGCTTGATGTCGTGGCAAATCTATAATCGTTGAAAGAGATTTTACTGTTCCCTTTATCATGATGTTGCAGGGATTTGGGACTGTTTTGTTCCTTTATGCCTCGCTCCGCAGTCAACACAGAATATGATCTATCCTACACAGTGCAACAGGGCGTTGGTGTGACAGCTTACACTAAGTTGCTTAGCGCTTCTCATCACCTCCTCAAACCACCGGAGACATGCATAATGCACGCCACTCCAGCACAGAGTCCCTCGCCTATCAAATATTGAACAAAGAATAGCAGACATGCAGTATTAAAAGCCCCGCCTCTGTGATCAATATTCATTAGGCCTGGTGAGATTGTTGTTTCTCTGTCTCTCTGTTGCCCGATCGAAGTGAGCACTTGCGATAGGGCTCCAACCACGCGCCGACCACGGGTGGCTCAGCACGTTACCATGGAGACGGCCTCATTTTCACCGTGCTGTTGATGCAAGGAGCGAGACCCGAACCGAAGATGGGAGGGAAGGAAATAATGAATGATGCTGTCTGGTGAATGGAATCCAGCCGTGAAGAGACGGGCTGAAATAAACAGATGACACAGGAGTACACACGCAGATGACTATCTATGTAAAGAGTCTGGAGCGGGGTAGCTTTAGGACGCCAACAGTCACCTGCATTAATCACGAACGTGTGATAGTGTTTCAGGGATAGAAGAGACACAGTTTCGGTAGGAGCTACTATTCAATCCACTGGAGTGAAAACAGACGCTGATAAGAACATGACAGGCAGCAAACAAGCTGATCACGGAGGTGCGTTGGCACACTGCAACCCTGAGATGATCTAGACATTACACGGAGGAGCTGTACGTGAGAACACAAATGTCTGAATCAGTTGGACTGGACTTTAAAAAGACTTCACCCTGTGAAGCCCATGTGTGAATAGAGAGGGTGTGTTGATGGCGTTTCTATCGTGCATCTTAGTGTGACAGCTTTATTACCTTCCACCTATTCCCCTCTCTCTCTCTTAAACACACAAACAGAGCGAGTGATGCGGTGCCAGGGTCTGAAATTAGCACCGCCGCCAACGGGTGGCAGTGGCGGGTAAAATCGTTAGGTCATCCGCCACTTTGGCTGGCAGGGAAACGCTGGGAATGGGAATAGTTGTCTGATTCCTTGGCATCTCATACCTCCGTGACTATCGATTGCTACTAGCGAGGGTAGCAACGTTTAATGGACTAGTCATCTAATCGCGAACATCCCTAGTTCCCCCCTAGTTCTCACCATGGCACTGATGGTCTCCTCCCAGTCGGGTCGTTCTCTGGGATGGATGTTCGCCAGTTCAGGCACAATATCGTCTTCCTCCAGGTGACGTCCAGGCCTCAGGCCCCTACGAAACAAGACACACATTGATCTGGTGATTATTCTGTTGATTCGTCATTTAATCGTCTATACAATGTCAAAATGGGAAAAAGTGACCCCATAGTGACGTCTTGAAATGACTTACTTGTTTTCTCCAACCATCACTTCATATAGAATGACTCAAACAACTAATCATTTATCTAAACAGTTGCCGATTCATTTTCTCTCAATCGACTGACCAATGAATAGTTCAGCTCGACTTAGTTTGATGTCAAAGCAAAGATATCTTATCTTGCTGTGACTATTCGTCAATTGACAGAAAATCAATCTGCATTTATCAAGCAAACATTCCTTATTTCCAACTTCTCAAATGTGAGGATTTGCTGCTTTTCTCTGATATATCATTGTGACTGGGATATCTTAGAAAAGTCAGACTGCTGGTTAGACGGAATAAGGAATCTGAAGACGTCACCTTGGGCTTCAGGAAGTTGTGTTAGGGCTGGGACGATATACCCATCTCCCAATTCGATACTATCACGATACTTGGGTGCCGATTCGATATGTATTGTGATTTTTAAGTATTAACTTTTTTAACACTAGACCATGAAGGGAAAAAGTTACATCATGCACTTCTAGAGACTTTTACTTTGGAAAATATCTAAATGAATCCAGTAAGAATGTTTGATTTTCAGCGTGTGTAGTCAGAGATGTCCTGAAGTCAAATATATCAGTCATTGTTTATTACATTTTTTCAAGCAACCCAAAAATCAAAGAATAAAGACATTTCCCTCACAAATTAGAGGTATTTTCTTTTTAATTTATAAGGGACATATAATGTGTTATACTTCTGGTGAATATAATCCAATCAATCTTATTTCCATATCTGTATTTTGTATAGACAGTTCCCATTGATAACACCTTATTTTGAAAACCGAACGTAGTCCCACGTGTCTACTTCCTCTAACTTCTCCAAGGTGGTCTCTAGCTCTCCCGTCAGCTCCGTTCTCTTTATCCATCCATGGTCAGCTCCATCGGGGCCGTTTGAATGCATTCAACATAAATGTCAGTATCTGGGTGCTCTACAGTTGTAGCGTCGGCCCATTTGACCACGGAGATGAGAGCGACGGCTGGCTTGACCACTACGTTACCGCAATACCTTAACGTTTCCTGTCCGTGACAGAGTTAACATGCAGCTTTAGCCGTAATGTCTAGCTCTGCTTTTCCTCCAATGTGTGAAACCCAAAGTGTTTCCATCCTTTACTGGATGTGTAGTGTTTACCACGCTGGATTTAACATGTGAGGGTGCAGGTCGTATCCACGCAGACCCTCGGACGTTTTATACTTTCTCGTTTCGGCTCGTTGCGGTTTGTTTTGGTTGACTGATACGGAACGGATATGACGTCACGTTACTCAGACTACAACAATAAAAGCGGTAACTTCCTTCTACCTCCACATAGACTCAAATGAAGCAAATATATTTAGGCTAAATGATGACTCAGTTACTCATGACAATAATCGGGAGTTGCAGCCTTGTTGTGACAGAAGATATGAAGTAAGCCTGCCATTCTGCCTTTCTGGAGTTTAATATGGGAGTCGTAGTCTCGGTAGGTTCAATGACCAAGATTGTGCTGTAGGCTGTAGGGCCCAGCTCAGGACATTTTGAATATAATGTGGTCAGTATGCATGCAGAAACCAACAGAGGAAATGAAAGCGGACAGAAGATTTGAAGATTTGATGAAGGTATATTATTGCCTTCATAGAACAACTTGAAGCTGATGAGACGTCTCTCCACACAGACGTCTCATCAACTTCAAAGACTGTTTCCAGAGAGAGGCTGAGAGGAGCGGAGGACAGGGATAGAAATGAAACACAGTTGCATGGCATTATTTCACAAATTGACTAGTGATGCACACACACTCCACGCACTCCACGCACGCACGCACGCACGCACGCACGCACGCACGCAATATCTCAAGGATGATTTTTAACCATCATCCTGAACATAGACATCTACGCAAGTCTAATAAACTTGTGTAGACAACAGAGAGAATTGAGAGAGTAGAAGACGTCTGTTTTGGGGAGGATAGAACCGTCATAGCAGCTGTGAGATGACAGCGTCTAGCGAACGCTGAAACAATGTCTCGGCATCCAGATAATTGGACTTAAGGGCCGGGGACTCTGAGTCGAGATGTAGGGAAGTAAGGTTTTGCAATAAGCAATTCTCTGTACTCCCTCTCACACTACTACTACTGCTCACTCAACCTACTTCATGATCATTCAGTCACACTAGTGCAGAGAAGGTTTGTAAAGCAGGTCTCAAAAAGTGCCAGTGGACCCTGCTGACACTTCTAATTTTATCTTTATTATCCCAAAATAATCTAATTAACTTGGTCAGGGTGGGGCAAAAAAATAGGCAAAGATAAAACACCATTATTACTGATTGCAAAAGGTAGATAGTAAGGCAATTACAGAATGACAGTCAACACACTAATACACTCAAAGCCCATTAAAAGGTGACAGACTGCTCGCAAATCCCATACCATCATTCTTATTATTGTATTTCTGCCCACTGCACCAAATCCTGAACAAGGTACAGAACACACACACACACACACACACACACAGAGAGTAGACAGTACATACAGCCCGACTCCCCGTGGACCTTGTTAAAGCCAGTGAGGCTGGAAAAAGTTCACTGAAATTCTTCGGAAACGGTGCAGACATTCACAGGTTAAAGGTCGTAAACATAACCTGGATAAGAAGCGACTCAACACGAGGTCAAGGAGGAAATAAGTGTCAGATCAGTCTTAATATTAATGAATGCACACAGAAGGATTCACAAATGTATTTTGTGATTTACATATAAATTTGTCTATAAATTAATATACATTTTTCAATCGTTTTATATAAATGTAAAAAAATTAAAAGGTTCACAAGGTTTTTTTTTTTAAATCCACAAATAAATGTATTTAAAAGTTTGTAATTTTCATCAAAAAATATTTGGATGTTACTTTCTAATTATGTATTTTCACAGTCTTATACTTCACTATTACAGTTTTATGGAGAATCGTGGAAATTCGTTGGTATTGGTATCGACTTCTAGATTTCCGATATCGTGACATCCCTATAATGACCCTAATGACATGCTTTAGGCACCACTAACCAGGGAAGGCTTGAGAACTACTGAGACAGTGTGAAGCACTTTCAGAGGCCTTCAACGGCGCATTTAACTCGCCTAAGTATCACCTTCTCCGTTCAGAATCGCAGTCCATTCCCGGCATTCCTGGCGAGGAGGCATGTAAGGAGAAAGGAGCTGCTCTAACCAGCAACTGTTAATAACACCGCAGACAGAAAACCTTTAACCTTTAACCTCGTGTTCAGCAGCACTCTCGCCTGCCTCCCGCCTCATCCTCAGCCACCATGTTCTCTGCTATTAGGCTGCCTGGCCACAATTTAAGCTCAACCTCAAACAGGAATCATGTGGGTTTTATGCACTAATATTTCATCACCATTGCCGCAGCCAGTTAAGACTTTTCACTCACACAGACCGACAGGTTTGAGGGTGGACGAGAGACACACTGGAAAGCTGCCATGCCACTGTTACATAGCCTCTGTTGCAAGATGCTTTGGAGCGGAGTCACCAGTAGCGACTTGATCACAGACCCCGACTAGATGTCTCTCCCTGCCTCCAGCCTTTATGCTAAACTAAGCGAATCTGCTGCTGGTTGTAGCTTCGTATTCCGTGTACAGATACGGGGGTGGTATTGATCTTCTTGTCTAACGCTCAGCAAGTAAGTGAACAAGCATATTTCACAAAATGTCAAATTATTCCTTTAAATTTTCATGAGGTATGTTCTACAACGTTCTCCTGAGTGGACTTCATAAACAGCTTCTCCTCCCTGCTCCTGATGTTCTTATGAATGGTCGCTCCCTACGTTAACACAGATTCGTTTTAACACCACTAATTTCTTTAACGCATTAAAGCAATCGATCTTTCAGAGGTTATAGCAGACTCAGTTTTAAAGCTAAAGTGAAGATACTGGTATCATATGAAACTAGAACACCTAATGAATCCATTGTTGTTTTAACCTGTCAGAGAAAAGGCTAAAATCATTGAAGTAAACTTGCCTAGTATTCTACATAAACACTGACCAAATAGGGCGATATTAAAGAAGATATTAATAGTTACTCACATAAACATTACTCAGTCATATTCAAATTAGGGCTGTCGAAGTCAACGCGATAATAACGCCTTAACGCAAATTCATTTTAACGCCACTAATTTCTTTAACGCATTAACTTTCGATTTTTAATTAACCTCCTAAAAATCTGACGGGCCGCCGATCTTTCAGACGTTTTATCAGGCTCACTTTTAAAAGGTACAATGAAGATACCGCCATCATATTAAACTAGAAAACCTAATGAATCCATTCCCCCCCCGGGCTGGACCATGTAAAGAGGCCCACGAGGCTCCAGGGGAAAACAGCAGCCATGTGCTTCTGTTAGCAGCTGTGTGCGTCTCTGCTCAGCCGGTCAAATTCACGGCCGTGACGGAACACGTCGTTGAAAGCGGAAAAAAAAAAAAAAAATCGAAGATGCTATACTTTCTGTTGTAGCGTCGTGAGGCGTCCCAGGCGCGCCGTCGGTTGTCGTGTACTATGGCACACTACAGGAGATAAAACGATCGATTGTTGCACACGACACTCGTTTATCGTTCCTGATCCGAGTCGACACCCTACGTCGGCCGTGTCGGGCTGTAATCGGGCTGATATCGTGTAGTCTGCCATTACTGGTGACAGATCATTGATCTGACACAAAGAATGAGTCCAGAATGATGAAAGCTAAAATGATCATAGACAGTCGCGTTAGAAGCTTTTATTTGCTCCTGACAGTCGACAGTTGAAACCTAATAAGCAACACAGATTTATGAGGAAGCAGGAAATGAATAAAAGCAGCCAAACCCAGGCAACAAGTGCTGCCAGTGTGGGTGGCTGTGATCAGTGTTTATAAGAGCAACTCTTAGGAGCATAGCATGTTTTCTGTACTGGACTGAACACATATGGATACAAGCCACTTTTAGAACTGCCAATAATACCCTCCAGAGAATACCATTGCACTGGTCTGATGAAAGAGATACCCAATGAGCGCAGCGCCTCGTGTTCGGCTCTACGAGAATTAAACAGCATCTTGGTTTAGTTGAGATTGTTTTTTGTAGTCAATAATTTATTCACAAGGAATTACTGAATGACTCTCTCTCTCTCTCTGCCTGAAGAATGAAGCTATTAAAGTTTTCAAGTGTGATTCTGCTAGAATAAATCATCTGTAATGAATCAGTTATGTCAAGTCTGTTCTATACAGCAGTAATTGGTTTTCGTATGCCCGTCACAGAAGAGTTTAAAGCCTGGGCCACTGCAGGAACGTCAGGAGTGCGTGGCGGCTGCGTGGTTTTTTAATTTCGGCGTGCGTGTTAACGGGTTAGAGCAGCCACACGGCCCCCGTGAGACGCCCCGCTCAGCTGCGTGTCAGCTGAGTCTCTTCTACAGATTCGAGGTCTCGCCTATTTTTGACGCAAGCCGCGCGGTTCACAGCAACAACAGACGGTGAAGGTGATCTATTGACTATATATTAACATCATATCAGCAACATTAATGCAGTTTCAATGTCTATATCTCCCAGTCTACTGAAAAAAAGTAAAGACTTATTTTTAAATCAACACTTCCTGCTTTCATTTCAAAATAAAAGCCCTCAAGCTTTTTTTTTTTTTCTGTGACAGAATTCCTTCATTTGTCAACACATGGCTTTTATTCTGAAATATATGCAGGACAGTGCTGTGGAACATGCAGTGACTTGCAGAGCTCCATGAATGAATAAAGTACGGAGTTTAAATCAAAACTTCCTGCTTTCATTTCAAAATAAAAGCCCTAAAGCATTTCTTTTTCTGTGTACAGAATTCCTTCATTTGTTAACACGAGGCTTTTATTCTGAAATATGTGCAGGACAGTGTTGCAGAGCTCCATGAATGACTATAGTACGGGGTTTTAATGGTGAATTATTACTATTATTTACAAATTACCACACGTTTCTTAACCTTTCTCTGTCTAAAATAAATATATATGACATTTATAATGAAGTTATAATGGCCATTATGAAAGGTAAACTATGTTAAATCGACTGTCTGTACAATCACATGGAACGCTACACCGCTGTGCGTACCTTAAATTAGCAGCATCGTGATCTATTCAGTTACAGATTCATGCCTGTGCCTCCTCCTGCAGAGTACTGCTGTGTTGTCCGCTCATCTGTCTGACTGGATTAGGGAATCACAAACAGTACACACACTTTTACAGCATTTTCATTCCCTTTCTCTGTGTCATGCACCTCCTGGGGAGCTCGTGTGCCCTATCCGCCCTCAGTCCTGGCTGCTGCTCCTCTGATCGACCTTCTGTCCACCAAAAACTCACCGGACAACTTTTATAATGCACTACTAGCCCCGACCAAACGCCCTCCCTGTCGTCTCTGATGAAAGAAACAATCTGCTGCAATGAGCACACACACACACCCTCGCATATATATTGTATGTGACATCATCTAGAAGCAATTTAGCAGAAGAGAAACATCTCTTTCCCCCGTCTTTCTCTTCCTTTCACTCACTCACTCTCACTAGTAACGTTGGACCGCTGTCTAATGTATGCTAAGCTGCTGCTGCCATGGTAACCCCGGTGCAGGATTTAGACCCAGTTCAGGACTGAGGGGGGGGGGGCAGCAGTGTATGAGGGGCAGGTGGAGGGGATGAGCAGCCTTAACTGTAATCCCCCCCCACCCAACCTCCAAAAAATATAACATCCAGCAGCACACATTTGCAAAAACACAGACGGATGTACACAACACACACACGGCTCTAATCCAGCAGTGGGAATAAACCCACGTCATGCTGCCTTAGCAATAATGTAGGGAAGAGAAGCCATTGGCTACCTGGTGGCATGGGAACAGATGCAGCTGTATATCTCGGTGTCTTTCAGAGGAGCCTGGTGGAGTCACAATGTGAGCGGTGACTAACAGAAATAGTACGGAAATGACTAAATGAGTCAGAGCCTTAATTTCCATCTCTGATTGTACAATGTGTCAAAGGAGATCCCCAGGATGTGTTGGAGATTAGTTTGGCAGAGACTGTAACGACGACTGTAATGTAGAGGAGACGAGTGATCCTCCCAACAGCACCTGATAGATGATGAGAGCGGGCCGTGCACGGGGGAGCACGGCGAGGAGCACGGCGAGGAGCCCCTAACAGCAAAGATTAACGGCTGTTTGCTGTCATTTATGTGTGACAGCAATGTTTGTCCTAAGACATCCCTGTGAAGCGTGCATGTGTATGGATACAAGTCCATATGTGTTTTTGTGAATGTGCATGCTTGAGGGTGTGTGTGTGTGTGTGTGTGTGTGTGTGTGTGTGATGACAGTGCACGGGCATGTGGGTGTGGGTGCACAGCTGTAGCGATGACGTAACTGGCTGAAAGCTGAGCTATTTGGCCCCTCGTGGAGGCAGCGGTTTCTCAGAGCTGGGAGTCGACAGGCTCTCCCGTCAGCGACGGGAAATCTGAATGAGGGGTTTCCGGCGGTGACGGATAGTGATGGCCGTCTCCCAGTTGCTATGGGCTGATGGGGCGTGGGTGGGGGGGTTAAATAGAGGGTGGGGTGGTGACTGTGCAAACTCACCCTATGGGCTCAGCTACAGCGCTCAGGCACGTCGTCTACCGATGACTCCCCCCTCCTCCCTGCATGCGCATACCCTGGTGTCATTTCTCCTTGAGGCATAGAGGAAGCCGAGTAACGTCCCCCCTCACCCCCCCTTCAATCATGAACACACACTCTGGCACATGCACGCACACATGCACACACTGTACACTGGCAATGCTACAAGCACAAACCACGTTCTCCAACTGTCAAAACCTGGGCATTTGCCTCACATACAGTGGTAATGCTACAGAGGAAGACACACATGCACAGAGAACAGAAGAGGATAGGCACATGCATGCGCAGGCACGCACACGCACACACTCCTTGCCCCCTACTCTGGCTATAAACAAACTAGCATGCTCACCAAACTACAACCTGAGGTGTGGTCCTTCTCTTCACAAACACACACTCTTCCTCCTCTCTTCACTCTGATGGACAACGGGGCGGTCTGTTCCCGAGTGGCGTGTGCGCCGGCCTCGTCCCGAGCTCTTACCTGTCCAAGATGTCATGGCTGGACGTGGCTGTGGCTCCCAGCAGTCCTAGTGCTGCACTCCCCACCGTTGCGGCAGCCCCGCTGCCTGCCTCCATGATACTGACTCACTGCAATGAGCAGCCTGCCAGAGAAGCAGAGAGGGAGGGGAGGGGAGGAGGATGTGAAGAGGAGGATGTGAAGAGGTAGATCAGGAGGGAGAGATGCGAATGAGATTTAAGAAATCACATGTAGGGGCAAGAGGGAGAATGACAGGGGGGGGGAAGTGGGGAATAATGAGAGAGGAGACAGGACAGTGAAAAAGAGGAGGTGGTGAAGAGAGGGAAATGAACAGGAAGGAGAGCGGGGGGTGAGAACAGAGAGAGAGAGAGAGAATAAAAAACATTAAATGTGTGTGTAGATCAGATAAGTCATGCTGATGGAGCTTTGCAAAGCAGGATTTCACTTCAGAGTTAACACATGGAGATACTGGTGCACACATTCCCGAGTGAATTAACAGTCAAACACCAACATTGGCTGCCCCCATAATCCTGCAGTCTGCACTTCAACCCAGAATATCAACGGCCCAATATATCCCATGTTTTAAAATGTCATCGACAACAGCACTGTATCCAGACATTCACTCATTCGCCGACAGCTTTCATACAAACAAGACCAGCTTGGTTTCAAATGTCCAGTCAACGTTTGGTAAATGGACTTGCATTCATATGGCACCTTTCCAGTCTCAAAGCTCTTTACACTACATGTCAGCATTCACACACACATTCATACACTGATGGCAGAGGCTGCCATGCAAGGAGCCAACCTGCCCATCAGGATCTAATCTAAACACTCATTCACACACCGATGGCTCAGCCTTCAGAAGCAATTTAGGGTTCAGTATCTTGCCCAAAGACACACACATTTCTAGCAAGTCCCCACCCAAGTATGAGATTAATAAATGCAACACAATCTCACACATTGAAAAAACACAAACTTGTTATGCAAACTTACTTTGAGATTTCTGCAAACACAACAGACTTTGGAAGGCTCTGACAGACATAAGGCACTATGATCTCAAATTTAAGTTGTTGTCTATGAGCAGTAGGATAGTGGCCCATGTCCTATTACTAGATAGACAGACGCTTTATTTATCCACGGGGTGAACGAATGAACCACACAGTTCAAAGAAAAGTGCAAAACAAAATGTCAAACACAAGTATTAACATAAAAGTAGAAGTAGTAAAAGAAGTATTCCCTTTTAAGCATGTGCAATTTGCAGTAAAGTGTGCAAAATTAATGTAATTGGGGCTGTCAAAGTTTACACCATAACGCCAATTAGTTTTAACGCCACTAATTTCTTTAACGAATTAATGCAACTTGCAATTTTTTAGAGTGAAGATACTGGTATCACATGAAACTAGAAAACCTGAGGAATCCATCGGTACCAACCATGTCATACTAGCTTGTCACGAAGGAGGCTAACTAATGCTCCAAACTTTGGCAAGGAAAAACTGTCATGGCCATTTTCAAAGGGGTCCTTTGACCTCTGACCTCCAGATGTGTGAATGTAAATGGGTTCTCTGGGTACCCACGAGTCTCCCCTTTACAGACATGCCCACTTTATGATAATCACATGCAGTTTGGGGCAAGTCATAGTCAAGTCAGCACACTGACACACTGACAGCTGTTGTTGTTATGATTTGAGCATATTGTTTTATGCTAAATGCAGTACCTGTGAGGGTTTCTGGACAATATCTGTCAATGCAGCATATTTGTCCACTCCCAAGTTGATAAGAGTATTAAATACTTGACCAGATAAAAAAATTTGTGATTAATTTGCAAATACATATTATAATCAATTGACAGCCCTAGTTGTAAGTTACAAGGATGCACATTGCACTGTGCCAGAAGTGAGATCGTATGTGCTTTAACTACCAGCAGTTATTGTAAGTCCAGTTAGCGAGTCCGGTAAGACCTAAGGCCTCCCACTCTACTAATGTCCAGACTGGGACAGACTGGGGATGAGTTGAACCGTTTGAAGGCCACCGGCAGGAATGATCTCCTGTGTCGCTCGGTGGAACACCTTGGGGGTTTGAAGCTTCAGCTGGAAGGGGTGGGAGACGTTGTTAAAGATGCTAACCAACTTGGACTGCAACCACGTCTCCGTCAGCTCCTCCAGAGAGTCCAGCTCAACTCCTCCTCTGCAGACCACAGAGCTGCTCTTTCTAATAAATAGCACAGCAGCTGGAATAACGCCGGGTCCCCCTCAGGTAAGCACTGTTAGCTCTGTTGTTTTCATCGTTAGCGCTGTTAGCACCGTTAGCTGTGGGCGGCTGGCTTAGCCATCGCCGTGTTGGGAGCCGTGGGGAGGCAATAGAAATGTCCCCGATCTCGCTTGGTATAAATCAGTTAATACAACTATCAACTAGACGACCAGTTAGCATCCCTTCTTGTGATGCCGTTTATCATCATTCTTATCTACGCACACTACTTCTCACACAGAATATGTATCTATTATTTAAAACTGTGATTACTTTGGGGACTATCAGCAGTGCTCATATCCTACCCACTGAATCCTCCATACCCATAATCACAGCAGAGAACGCTCTCCGGGGGTATTACTGCTATAATACGACCCACCACATGACAACCTCCCAATGAAATCCAAATGTGACGTTGTCAGCAGACGAAAATAGATGACAGGAACACAGCAGGAATGACCCAATAAAACAGGGGAGGAGAGAAAAGTCCATACAGCCTGTTTTTTTCTGTGGCAGTCAATGGCTACTGCACTGTAATCCCAGGAGGATGACGCCAAGAGGAGAGAGATGGAGGGAAGGTGGGAGGGGGCGCAGGAGGAGAAAGCGTGGGAGGAGAGGATCCTCACAAGCCACACCGAAGCAGCTGGTTCTACATCTGACAAAGACTTGCTGGGCATACGCGATCCCCAGAGCTCTCTGTGGTGGGCAGTTCAGTCAAGAACTAGGGCTGTCAATCCATTCAAATATTTAATCCCAATTAATCCCATGATGGTCCATAGTTAATCGTGATTAATCGCAAATTAATCACATTTTTCATCTGTTCTAAATGAACCTTAAAGGGAGATTTATCAAGTATTTAATACTCTTATCAACATGGGAGTGGATAAATATGCTGCTTTATGCAAATGTATGTATATATTTATTATTGTAAATCAATTAACAACACTAAACAATGACAGATATTGTCCAGAAACCCTCACAGGTACTGCATTTAGCATACAACAATATGCTCCATCATAACATGGCAAACTGCAGCCCAACAGGCAACAACAGCTGTCAGTGTGTCAGTGTGCTGACTTGACGATGACTTGCCCCAAACTGCATGTGATTATCATAAAGTGGGCATGTCTGTAAAGGGGAGACTCGTGGGTACCCAGAGAACCCATTTACATTCACTGATCTGGAGGTCAGAGGTCAAGGGACCCCTTTGAAAATGGACATGACAGTTTTCCCATCGCCAAAATGTAGCGTAAGTTTGGAGCATTATTTACCCTCCTTTGCAACAAGCTAGTATGACATGTTTGGTACCGATGGATTCATTAGGTTTTGTAGTTTCATATAATACCAGTATCTTCACTCTAGCTTTAAAACAGAGCCCGCTGCAACCTAAAAATCACAAGTTGCGTTAATGTGTTAAAGAAATTAGTGGCGTTATAACGAAGCCCTAGTAGTAACACACAACGTAACACTCTGTACGATACCCTGCCTACATATCTTCTTTTCAACTTCACTTGTTGACTCCATCCTTCTGGTAGTTTATTTGTTTGACCTCTTGCTCCACCAGCAGTAAAGTTATAATGTCCAGCTCCCGCGGGATCCCGATCCTGATGGTGTCCTCTAAAGCAGAGCGCTGAACACACACACACACGGCCCCGTGGTCGCACATCGACGTCGTAACTCACGGCTCGTATCAAAACACTGTCATTCTTAAAGTATCGGTACTAATAAACGGGGTATCGTACCGTTTTCAACGGCAGGGTATCACGATACTCTTCTAGTATGGATATACCGTGCAACACTAATAATAACAAAGAGACTACAAATACTCTAAATGAAATACATCTAGTCTAAAATACACATTTTCTTTCCTCTAAAATGCAGAAGGTAATTTGACATCTTTAAGAACGTTTTTTTTATTCAAAGTGATTCAGGGATCTTCGTTCTAAAAATAACAAGCATGAATCACGAGTGAATAAGCCTCCCTCTGGACCACCTTGTTTTGACCTGTGATCGTCGTGGAATAAGAACCTCCAGACAACCTTGCTGCCTGAGTCTGGGTGGAAAAACAATCAACTTCTGCTCTCTAGCTGCTCATCGAGTTCATCTATTCAAACCAACACAGTATTGACCAGACAACTACAGTGCGTGGCGACATCGACTGCTAAGAACAAGTGAGTGGTGCGAAGTGAGCATGAAGGCAGGCTGAGCTGTGGACACAGTTGAAATTCCTCTCATGTCCCAGACTACTGTAAAGTCCTGCTCTTAAATCACACACAAACAGCTCCCAAGTCACACAGGAAGGACATGAGCTCGACCCGCCTGGCATTATGTGACTGTTTTGTGTGGTGCCACCGGCATTGCATATGCTGCGGGCGTGAAAACACACACAAATCTCTTGTTATTGTGTGTAGAGGGAATCAAGTGTGTTAAAAGTGGAAGTGAGTTTGTGTATGCCAGGCAGGCAGGCTGGGCAAAGCAGGCTGAGCTTCCCACAAATACCTGATGCAGCAGAAAACCCATAAAATGGCCGACCTTGAGAGGACAGAGCCGGAGCTCTGAGGAGATTAAAAATCAAAGACTGAATAGTTTCTACACAGTAAACATCCTTCACTCTCATCAGGATGGCAGCATCACTGATGACAAAGTTGTTAACTTAACAGTGTATGATGCAGCCATTAGGAGTTTATTAAAGTGGAAGTGATTCACTAAATGGATTCCCACTCTAATGAACAATTATATAACAAACATGACAAATGTCAGCATTCAAAAAGGAAAAAGAAGCTTAGTTTCATGTTTCGTGTTGCAGTCCTCTAGCCTGTGACATCACCAGGTTGGTTGGCTCGGCTGAGTTACACAGATACGACGGTAGAGGCCGTGAAAGACGGACACTGAGGAGACACGGGACAGAAGAAAACAGAAGAGGGGATACTATTGTATGAAGAGCCTAAGTCTTAAGGAGAGAGATAAATATTGTTTTGATCCCGTTTGAATCGCTCCGTGAATCACACATTATGATGTTTGTCAATTTAAATTTTGCAAGTCAAGAAAGTCTCAGTTTGTTGTGAAACTGTTGAAGTACCAGACTGTGAAAATATGTCATTAGAAAGACGATTGATTGATTCATACATTGATGGGGTACTATCAGCAGTGGATAACAAAATCTAGAAATGAACCTGGTACTAGAAGTGAGTCGAGCCGAGTCGGGCGGTACCATGCCGTGGAAATGAGGCATAAGTAGTACCGATTTCTCCACCCAACCCTACAAAGAATGTCTGATGACCACAGCCCGTCCAGGGTAGCCCCCTCTCCCTCGATTGAAAGCACCGACCATTCAAACATATTGATATGCAAATCAGGCAATGCTGTCTCCTGGGCACTTCAGGGCCCATTCTCGGAGCACCCGGCAACCGCATTCAACTTTCCACGGATGTCTGCAGTGTGCCCGACTGCAGAGCTGAATGTCAGCAGTATGTAGTCATGTCATGGTTTCTGATATGGACAGTAGAATAGCAGCTTGTAAAGCTTGTTGTGCTGACGTATCAAGAGGGAATTAAATCAGACTTAGAGCTTCTCCACTACAGACATCATTAACCACCTGAGCAGAATGCACCTCCATCTGTGGCAGGGCTCTGAGAATGCAGTGATAATTGGCTATGACACTGTCAAAACTACATTAGAGGTTTCTTTTTCCTTGGTTCTTCTGTCTCCATTACATCCACATTGTCATCAGCGATTAAAACTCATCTCTTCAGCACAGTGACACATATCTTTAAACAGCTGTTGCTTTCTTGTCACATCTGCAAAGTCTACTTTGCCCCAGCTAAGAACTACTTCTGATGTGTTTTGCTAATTGGAACACCCACAATTGTTTGTATGTATAAATTTCCAAATCAACCTGGCGCAAATGGTGCATATTTCCTCTGGATTCATTATATTTGTGATTATTTTATACTTCCAGAACCAATCGTTTTTTCCCATAGACGATGTTAGGTGACTCACAGTTGAAGCACTAAAGCTTGGATCAGCAAGCTCTCCTGAATCATCATTACAGAAGATGAACGTATTCTTTATCTTTGATAAAAGGTCAAAGATATGTGTCTGTGTACAAAGGCTTTGAGGGAGAAGTTATACGACACTCAAAGAACAATTCAGTAAGAAACATCCAATGACAGAGCTGTATTTTCTGTTATGTGCAACGCCGGATGGAGGCTAGGCTGTATGAAATATGGACGTCGTCTCTGTGATGTCACCCACAGGCTCAAGCTCAAAGTGGGCGGCTCCCAGCTACTCTGTGTAGCGGGCTAACGTTAACCCTGCACTGTGGCGCCGACGGTAGCCGACATGCAGACGAACGAAACCCGGTCTATCTCATTACTGCAGTGCATGGAGCTGTCAATCAATCAATAGATGTAGCTTTATTTGTCACATGACATGCAATCCCATCAGCTCCTTCGATTAGTGCATTAACATTATTCACCATAAAGCACTCGCCTCCTCTTCTTAGAGGCCTGCGTTCTGTCAGATCGGTTTATAGAAAAAGAGTCACTGTTGACCGACGCGGTCCGGTATTTCAGGGTTTAGCCACGGACATTACAGTTCTCGATATCCCGCTGGAAACGGAGGTCCTCGCCCGTGCATTGGCCAGCAGGATGCCCGTCGAACACTTAACTGCACAGCAAGCCATATTATTTGTCCGATATGTGCATGAAAATATCTCCAAATATCACCAACATCACAAACACGGCCCCAAGGCTAAGTTCAGTAACTGGAATTAGCTGTGGAGACACCTAGCAGACAGCTAGCGGCTGTGACGGCACCCACCTGTCACTCAAAGCGCCTTTAATTATGCATAACTTTAAGCCTTAATATAATTTAAACGGGTGAGTTATATAAAAATTCACCCAGCATCTCTAGAGACTAGGATGTAAGCATGTTTATTTCTGCTGTAAAGTTGGGCATTTTAACATCTATGGGGATTGCCAGCCTCAAGTGGCCGTTGGATGAACTGCAGTTTTTGGCACTTCCGCGTTGGTTTCACTGCTCAGCACCGAGGCTCACACCTCATCTACACAGGCTGTGCAGTGAAAGCAGCACATTAGCAGAGCAGCAGTTTCGGTCCTCCGTCAGTGTCACACAGGATGTGTTCAACCAAAGTGCAATTCAATTGTAATTCTTGGGATCACAGTATAGTTCAAAATCAATTCTAAATTCAAAAGAGGATTCAGTGAATGTGCCACCAGATTTATCTGTGCATAATGTTTATTTTCTGTAGCAGACATGTTGCACTGTTCACATCATCACTGAAGATTGCTCATAACTGACAATTACCTTTTGTTGTACAAACATGAGAAGATCTTTCCTGTAGCCTGTTAGTGTGCAGCACATTGGAAACAGCCATCAGTCATGTTGAGCTCCTTTCCTCCACATTTTGTTTGATAAATCATTTTGAGAAACATATTTTGGATTGAATTATCTATCTAAGCTGTATGGAATCATCCCCTGTACTCTCACTCTTCATGGTAGCTGTATCCAGCCTCTGTCAGACCCCACATTTACACCGACACCCAGCGTTTTTGGTTCAGTGAGGCCAGAACTACACTCAACATTCCTGTAATTGTGTCAAGCCCCATTCTGTGCAACAACAACCTTGAACCCTGCCAGCAACAACGTAAAGTCTACAGTAGAGTCTGTGGAGAAATGTGTTTGTTTGCTACTGTTAGGAGGATCCTCATAGAAACATTTAGAATGTGATCAGCGATTAGCAGCATTCACATTGATGTTTAGCAGCCTGCATATTGCAACTGGCTGCTGAATGCACATGCAGTCTTATCCATGCATCTAGTCTTTATTCTCTATTCAATAAGTTGTCTATGTGCAGCAGTAGAGCAACTAGCAAGGTTGCCTGGTGATAAGTAGAGACTTTTCTGAAAGGTCACTCAAAACATCTCAAAGGTTGCCGGTTTCAGCCTTGAGGAAAAAATCTGTTCCGTCAAAGTGTCCTTGAGCAAGAAACCGAGTTCTAGTTTCATATGATACTAGTATCTTCACTCTAGCTTTAAAACTGAGCCTGCTATAACCTAAAAAAAAAAATCTCACGTTGTGTTAATTCCTTAAAGAAATTAGTGGCGTTAAAATGAATTAGCGTTAACGTGTTATTATCGTGGTAACTTTGACAGCCCTAGTTCTTGCCAGACGTTCACACCAGAGACAATGAAGCAGACAGTTTGCATGTTGAATTTAGTTAATTGTGTGCGATCGAAGAACCAGGTGGTGCAGATGTTAGGAAACGCTTATCTTTGAAGTTGCTTTGAAAACAATGGCCTTCCTCTGTGTACCGCCACGCTTGTGTTTGGTTTTGAAAGCCCTGTTAGTCACAGACGCCCGTTTAATACGCTGGCATGTGGTCGGGTCTCAGGAGATGAAGCAGAGGATTTGATGACCTAGACTACATTTGGGTTAGCATCAGGAAAGCTAATCTCCCAGGCAGCAGAATATGAGAGGCTGCCAGCAAAGGACGGAGCAAACCCACTCCACCGTGAACATGGCAGTAGTGGTGTATAACTATATAGATATATATATAGATATATAACTACTACATTTCTGGCATTGTGACATCCCTCCTGGCAGGAGAGACAATCCAAAGAAAATTAAGATACGAGTCACTCGGCCTTTTACAAAATGCATCCAAGTAAAGAAATGAACGACATTGAAGCTGACTTGGAAGCTCTGGGTAATAAAACTTGTCCTGATAATTAGCAAGGCCAAAATCTGATAAGACACCGACTCACAGCGGCTCGCTGTGGGACGACCACGCTTAGTGAATTACCAGAGAAGATAATGCAATAGAAGGTGAGATGTGGATCTAAATTACCAAGTTGAAAAATGAGCAGCCTGGAGAAGCAAAGAAAAGACAGCACGTGGATTTATATGCACCGTAATGATGCAACTATAACAGCATGCTAATGGTGGTCATTTCAATTGCTGTGTAAACATCTTCATTTAATCAGAATAACTCAATTGAAAAGAGTTGGGTTACTTGTCAATCTTTGGAGTGACTCTTGCCACGTACACTGCAGACTAAATGGTGTGTTTGAAAAAGGAGCAGCTTGGCAAGAGACAGTGGAAAAACAGCAAAACCTCCTTCATGTTAAAACAAATACCACAAGCAACAAGAAATTAATACAGCGGTCTGTGAATCCATCAGTTTACTTATTTATATTCTCATTACCAGCCACATAGCTGTCAACACCTCAACTTGAGCAACTATTAAACAACTTGTGTAAACTCAGGTTACTGGGGATGAGTGATTCATACGTTACTTTGCAGTCCTGTTACTGCAAACTATGGAGATGTCTTAAGTGAGCTATTACCTTGACCTGGGTATTCACAGTAATCAGGTTTTATGTGTGTGCAAGAGGACTAAAAGGTACTAAGGTCAGATTCACACCTAAAGGTCCGGTTTGTGTTCACAAAGACAAAACTCAAACGGTCCAGAAATTGTAAATAAAACTCACATGGGGGAAATGTCATTTGATTATCGGTCAGACGGTTGGCAGGTAAAGAGACAATAGAGACAATAAACCCTCCTAATTGTCTAGCTGGATATCGTAAATCATGGAGCACCATCGGATTCTGTTCATGTTGGTGTTGATCTGGAGCACATATCAGCAAACTTTAGTAGAGACAGCAGGTATTACATCATTTATTAATGCAGGCATTTCAAGCAAGACGCTGTCATCATCTTCAGCCCGTATGTTAAGGAGGCATCTCACTTCGTCGTGAGTCCAGGTTTGTCCCCTGCCGCTCGACATTTTGCTAGCAAATGCGCTAATAGCCACCGGTAATCAAAACAGAAAAAGGAAATGTTGTTTTAACCCATAACGCATTAAATGGTACGCTTCCTGTGATTGGTTCGAATGGTGTTCACACTAGAAAACAGCCGCTCCAGAGTTCACTCAACAGCAGAACGCGACCACCGCTTCATGGCGGACCAGGGAGCGGTTGTTTGGTGCGCACCAGAACTGCACGACAACCAGACTAAACACGGCTGGTGTGAACATGTAAAGTCACACAACCTCTTTCATACGCAAACGGTTCGGCTATCTAAGGTGTGATAAACCAAAGAGCAACGCAGCATGTCAAATTGTTTATCAGCCGACACAAGTCTACTAACCGGCAGAAGGCCGTGTTTGTGGTTAGGTATCAAATTTCCAAGAACCGTGGATTCAATGATCGATTAAGGAATACAATTTGCATCCCTAGTAGCAACGTTTCACATCCGGTACATAACACAGATGAGCTGTAGTGAACGCTGTCATCTTGCAGCAGAAGACACAACTACTACAGAATGTTCCTCAAAACTAAAATGGGGCGTTTCAGATGTAATTGTTGTGAACTATAGATATGGCGCTACGTCATACTGCCACGTGGGGAAAGAGCCAGACTGTCCATTAGCAGAGCGGAGAGGATTTTCTCTGTGCTGTTCCACTTTTGGGACGCTGGCCAATCCTCTTGAGAGATCATTTTCCACACAAATACATACTGTGCATACATAGTGAACACATTCCTGTTTGACCATCAGGTGTCCAGTCAAATAAGACTGTTGTAATACATTAAACTACTTTTATAATTCATTATACTCACTGTTGTAATGCATTATAATAAATAAGTTACTCCAAGTGGTCATTGTTTGCTTTAAGCCAAGTGAAAAAAATATTAAAATATATGCAAAAACAACATACAAAACTTTAATTTTTACTTTACTATGGGAATTATAATACACTATGATCCAGCAACTATGAAGTACTATGATACTTGACTTTATAAGTCATTATTAAATGCTTTTTAATGTGTTATGATTGTTATAAAGCATTTGGAATATCCATAACTATAATTATACACTGCTATAAGCGGATTATAACGCATTATAGGTATGTTTAGAATGCATTATAGACATGGGCGTCTTAGAAAATGTTAATGTTATGTCAAATTAAAACCTCTATAAAAAACTAGTATGTGTCTTTGTATGCACATGTGAATATACTGTATATATGTATACTTTTGTAATAGTCCCTTTGTTTTCATACATGTTTAATTAACCATCTTTTTTTACATTTACATTTATTTTTTAATTATTATTTACTACCATTTATTATTATTGTTACTGTTTTAATTATAATTTATCTATTCGTTCAATTATTTGTTGTTATTTTCTCCATTTCGTCTCATTTTGGGTGTCTGTTTGGGTGGAAGGTTGTGAGTTTGTTGGAATGTGTATAACTGTTGAAAGTTAAAGTTATAAAAAAAAAGACTGTATGACTAAACTAAGTTTAATCAAAAGCAGCTGTATGAATCTTACATTCCTTTCCCTCAAATAAATGAAGCAAAGTCTACAAATAATGCCAACGATGAATTCAGTCCTTCAGAATGGCTGGTTGTAAGCCTGATCAAGTGGAATAGTAAAAAATACCAGAGCTGCTTCTCGTATCTGAATTATTCACACAGACTTCTCATCCTACATCCACTTGACTGCTTTACTGGAAACTATTATTTTAATTGCAATGTTGACTTGGCAGCAGCTGTACATTCTAATCACTTGGCACTTCAGAAACAGAGCAGAGATATAAGACAGTGAGAGAAGAGCGTCGGGCTGCTTCGAAGCTTCAACCGTTGCTATGGTAATCAACCTCTAAATCACTATTCCATTACTTCATTTGTATTTTTATTATATATGCATGTAATAATAATGTATAAAATCCCCAATACCCATGAAATAAGGAATAATCCCACAACATTATTCATTACTCATATTCAACATTAATTCTCATTAGTTATTCTCAGTCGCTGTTTGTTGTGTGTAGAGGTGTGTACAGTAGAGCAGCAGCGGAGATGGAGACAGACAGAAGAACGTGTCGCTCTGTGAAGCTTCGAATACCTTTGAATATTTCTCCCTTGAGGTGTAACGATACGTTTTTACAACGATACGATACGATTTCCATGGTTCCGATACGATTTAAGGACAGTATTTGGCTCATCCAGAGCGATACGATACGATACGATACGATCTGATTCAATGATTTGAAATCAGTGGTTTAACCTGCTGCTTCTGTCCTCATTTTCAGTATAAACAGCAGAGCAATAATACAGAGATCAACCACTGATCAAACAGCTTCGGACAGAATCATTCCTCTACAAACGCTGTTTATATCTGCTGATAGTAATCAAGTAGTCCACCTACAGTGTTCATTTGGGATCTTTTCATACATGAAAACATTTTAAAACTATGTTAGACTAACGTTAGTTGAATTTCTGTTTTGTTTTCTACTTTACTCCCGTGATAATCTACCTCGACTGCTCTCCGTCTGGATACGTGAGGGTGATGCTGAGTGCACGTAGATATCATGACGGGGAAAGGAAAGTCATTTTCTCTAAATGAAAAAACGACAGCGCGCAGGGAAAGCGCCGGTGGCCGAAGCCACATTCGTCAAGTGGATTGATAGCCTCTGAAACTCTGCCGACCAGCTCAGCTACCGGGTGAGAGAGCGAGGAGTCCAGTGCGACATTCGTCTGGATGCGTGCTCGCGCTACAGAGCGCAGAGCTGGCAAGCTGGCGTACGTCTGGAGAGTGAACCGGAGTAACGTTTAACATTTCTTTACTTCTAAAAGAGCTTAAAAAACACTTTCATACAACGTTTGTCGTCCTTAAATACAAGGTGCAAATCCTTAGTATCGATACAATCGAGTTTTGCGTTTCAAACAGATTTTATATCGATATACGTCTCTCGTGAAGGACAACTTGCCGAGTACCTATCGATGTAGTTGGATCGTAGGAATATAAATCAATACGTCGATGTAGAAGATGAATCGTTCCACCCCTATTTCTCACCAACAGCCCTAAAAGAGAGCTAACTTCATTGACGCTGTGGGCCTCATGATCTACTCTCTCTCTGGCCTCTGCAGTGAATCTGTGCAACGGCATGCCATGGAATAATTCTGCCTGAGTGAGAAGTGTTTTGTCGAGGCGTGTCACCACCACTGTGTAGACAGAGGATGAGTGAGAGGGCACGGCATGCTGACTCACTGTCACAAACACTAATAAATAAGTGATTTATCTGGGATCCTTCCACATAAATCTCCCGGAAAGCTGTGCTGAAAATACTGGCGGGTTCATGCTGAAACTAATCCTCTGTCCAACGTGTGGCATCTCTCTTGTCAATTATCTTTGACAGCGTTTGCGACAACAGAAAGACATGCTATAGCACAAACCCACGGCTCACTGATTGGATGCTTCCCTGCGTGACCTGTCTTCATTACCTTCCCTCCACCTGCTCTGATTAATGAGGCAAGAATAGCTCGCCAGTGCCCATCTCCGTCAGCAAAAGTGCATCACTGACCAGGCTTTCACACCGCAAACGATAAAATGCATCAGTTTGTGCCAGGTTTATGTTTTAGTCCATTAATCTCGAGTTCATTTGCATAGATTTACTAATGACATGAACAATAAACATCATACAGAACAGCTAAATCCATCAACTACAAGTATGGCCCTATGTCCACTTGTCATTTCAAATGACTCATATCCAGATCAAATCAAAATGCAATTTAAGACACGTTAGCCTCTGACTGTATCTATGTTTGCGGATCACTAATTTAATTGCACCAGTCTTGTTTTTTTCCATGCTATATGCGAATCAGCATGGTACTACTGCAGTCCAGAGGGAGATGGTCGTGCACCTGAAGCAGAAGAAGAAGAAGAAGTTGTGCACTTTAACAGTTTATCTGACAGTTAGCTAGCTACACAACACAAACACATAGAGGACTTGCTTTGATGAATGATTTCCCTCGTGTTTCTCCCTCACGTCTTACAGTGATATAAGAACTGGCGGTTAGTCATCTTAATCAACGTGCACACAGCGAGACACACTGGATAAGAATATGAACCAGACATTTAAATACAGAAACCCTGCAGTGCTGTTCTGAGGGTTTCTTACTGTTGTGCTCCATATACTAACCCAGCCAGTATGATATTGACCGTACTGACAGGCACTGACCCTATTTCTGTCACTGGTGCATATTCATGAGGTAATTTGGAGCTTTACAGGAATTAGGGCATGACGAGGCAGTCTGCTCAGTGACATTAGCACCTTTCGCTGTTCCGTTGTCGTTGCAGCTGGAGACGAGCGACACATCCTGCGTTATTAAGGTTTTAAAATGCTGCCAAATGCAAAGGAAACATAACTATAGATAGCATTAGACATTAAACCTGCAGTAGGCAGTATATTTTTGGCATCATTGGGCAAAAATCTACCTTTCAGCATTTTGTAATTCAAATGTTCTGAGAGAAAACTAGACTTCTGCACCTCCTCTTGGCTCTGTTTTCAGGCTTTAGTAAATCTAGCTCATGACGGGAGACTTTGACCAATCACAGGTCATTTCAGAGAGACAGAGAGCGTTCCTATTGGCTGTTCAGTCAACGGAGGCAGCTGTCAATCACTCACCAACTGTGATCAAACGGTCAAACTAGGCAGCGCTGATCAAATATGAATCAATATTCTGTTACTGTAATGCCTATTTCTCTCCTCAGATGTTTTCAGAAACATCTTGTAGTGCACTGTTTAGCTGTAACATGAGAATGCTCCGGCTGGTGGGCGGTGCTTGGTATTTCCTCAACTGATCTCAACATGGCTGCCGGGTCACAGACTCAAGTCAAGTCAAGTCAAACTCACTGACTCAAGTCAGCAGGGTAGAAGCCAGATTGTGGGTCATTTTGGACGTTAAACAGGAGGTCGACAAAACTATCAAAGGTCAAAAGGTTGTACTTGGAATATACATTATATGACAGTGATGATACTTTGTAGGCTTTTTGTCCAATATTTGAAGACTTCTTTAGTATAAACTGGCCATTGGTGGTCATTAGACCATGTTGATGTCCACCGACCCCACCAGAGTCAGCCAGTCAGCAGTTCGCTATCCCCAAGACAAACCTGAGACAAAAATCAATGTGTGACGCAGCCTTTTTTTTAAACACTGTTTTTTATCTGCCCTCCTTTGCTTGTCATCTGATGCCTTCTGCAGTCTACTGTCTTCAGCCTCTGGAGACCGGATGTCAGGAGAGTGACCTTGTTAATGCAATTCACCTTCGTAAGATGAATACAAAGTCTGTCTGCCAGGGGACCGTGTTGGGTATCAGAGTCAGGTACTTTATAGACAACTTAACAGCTCTACACTTCAGGGTTTGAGTGTGACACATAAGTTGTTTATGAGTCAGTCAGTCATTAAAACCCCCTTTTCTATAAACATTGAGTCATTGATTGAACACTGGAACGACTCCCTCCCTGTAATGTGAAAGGGTGGGCAGTTCAGCCGATCCCACTGAGAACCAAAACCTCAGTCAGCTCGTTGTTTTGGTTCGTCATCGATATGGTTTGAGTCTCAACAGCTAGCCAAGAATATATGAAGATCACGCGCTTGCACAAATAAGGTATCAATAGGCATCCTGTGATGACACAAATTTGACCTTAATGCACCCAGACAACATGACACCCGTCAACCTAAATAGCAAAATGGGGAAGAGGGAATAGAGGGGAGTTGGAAAGTGGGTGTCCAATGAACGGTCTCAGTGGACGAGACGCACAAGTGTGACCCACTAGACAACTCTGCTATAGGGGAGGTTTTGCATCACTGGGCCTTCGGTGTCTGGAGCCCCAGGGCTTTAGAGCGTCCTGGAGCACAGGAGAAAAACTCTAGTACACTACAGTATGAGCAAAACACAAAGAGCTTCACACAGAAGCATGGACACTGGAAGGAAAGTAATGACATTAAGCTATTTCATAAACATTGAAAACTAAAAAAAATACCTCCACTCATTAAATCCATGCTCTACTTTATGACCGTGGTGATTATGTCAAAGCAACGACTAATATGCCTATTTGGAAATGAATACCTCCGCTAAGTGTATTTCATCGATGTTGCAGCCAGTACTAGTTTCACCACTTAGGTGTGTTTTCCCCTGAGAGTTAGTACAATCACTTTGTGAGCTCTCACAAAGTGATTGTACTCCTCTACGGACTGTATTTCCCAGCCAACGTTGTCTAGCTTTACTTTTCACCCTCTCTCTAACTGGGATTGTTGGTATTGGCAGGAGTAGAAGAAGTAGACTACTGAAAACTTTGTTTTCTGAAGTAAAATTCTTAATTATTAATTAGGGCCGTCAACTGAACTCAATGGAACAATCCCATTGGCTGTTAGTCTAGGGAACCAGGGCGATGCTTACTTCCTGATTAGCCTACAACAATACATCATCCCCAGAGCACTCTATAGTCGCATACTTTTGAACTTTCCTTCCTCCCTGGCTCTGTTCGTTG
This sequence comes from Sebastiscus tertius, assembly GCA_916701665.1. Taxonomy (NCBI): domain Eukaryota; kingdom Metazoa; phylum Chordata; class Actinopteri; order Perciformes; family Sebastidae; genus Sebastiscus; species Sebastiscus tertius. Next base: position 105,779 of record CAKAOH010041147.1, on the reverse strand, counting down.
CTGCAATAACCCAATTTCCCCCTCAAGGATCATAAAATTCAGGTTTTACCGGTTCACCCAACAGAAAAAAATAGAGTGGAAACTGAGACCAAACTTCACCTCACTAGTGCAACTCCAGGAAAAAGGAGCTAAAATGCTGACAGACTATGAACTGTGAAAATCTGTGAACTCAGGTACTGGTTGTTCTGACAGCTTCCAGTGCTTCCTGGATGCTTTCAGCACCTTGTCAGAACAATCTGTTGAACGTCGACACTTTTGGTAAAGACAGTGAGCTCAACATTCAGCCACTTGGCTTCCCCCAAAATGCTTCCAAGTAGTTTCACACAACTTGCTGCCAACAAAGTCCTGAATGAAAACCTCGTTTTGTCGATCCGATCTCATTATCCTCCACTGAGCCATTGTGGAAATACTTTGGCAACTCACTAATCAGTGCCTATGTCAATGCCAGGATTGTTTACGGGGGAATGGAATCTTCTTTAGGAATGTCACGGCATCCTCAGAGGCCTGCGACTGTGCACAGAGCTCAGAGCGAGATGCTTTTTCACACTCAAAATGAGAGTCTGCGGCTCTGTGCATGTGTGGGACAAGGCTTGAGGATAGCAGCGTATGCATTATGCATAATTAATGAACAAGCGGAAAGGATCACAATAGATGCTCAGCCACGCACAATGCGTCAGTATCTAATGCTGGAGGTCAGAGGTCATGTCTGGCTTTGTGCGAGGCCGCCAAGGATGAAGACAACAAGGAGACCTTTGAGAGTGCGGGAGGTTTCATGTACATAGCAAGACAACAAAAGGAAGCGGTTGGTTGCATAACAGAAGAAAGAGGACAGTGAGTCGGTCTGCTCAAAGATTTACATTTTATTTGATATAGACGCATACTGTGGAATTCATTATTGTGCATTTATTATACATGTATATGTATATATATATGGATAAAAACCTGACACTCCTTTATCATTGCCTGTATTGGACACAACAGGCTACTGACCAAGACCTGAAAACATATCTTTATTAGAACGGTGTTTTTGAGGCCATTCAAATGTTCCAAAACATAATGTTATGTGACTGTAAGTTGATAGAAACTACCTGGACGGTATGACTTATCAGGGATGGACCGATTCTCCAAATCCCGATTCAAATTGACTTTTGATTTTAAGGTCACGATTTGATTTTCAATTTAAACATGCCATGCCAAGATGAGAAAAAATAGACAGGGCCCTATAGAGGGCCATTCGCGTTTTTGCGTCAGCCCCCGTAGTTCATCTACACACGGGAGAGGCTTCAGTCGGTTGCAATCTGCAATCGCACCGCTACATGCCGCCAGATCCTACATACTGTTCCTTAAAGTCCAGCCTGATGTTGCCTTACACATAACAGAATGATCCCAGTCAATTCCACGCAGGGAGGCATACAGCTTACTAATTAAACACTGGAATCGGAACGGTACTCGGTATTGGCCGATACCCAAAGCCCGGGTAACGCTATCGGTATCGGGGCTGAAAAGGTTGGATCAGTGCATCCCTATAACTAGTCCTTAAATGATGCACAGGTAGCAGCATCCCTGTTGCGAAGGAAAGATGACGACAGACTATTTACTGACTGGAACTCATGACACACCTGATGCAACAGCACAGAAAACTGGCACCCATCTTTCTTACCAAACTGTAACAGATACAAAAAGACCATTAATAATTCACTTTCTGCAAGCAAAGCCACCGGCGTCATCCAGCAGGGAAAAGAAATAAATAAATAACGTCAAGATCATTGGTGTGAAGTCTAAAAGCAGAACACATGTATGCTTTCTCTAATGCCCGGTTCAGACTACACGATATCAGCCCGATTATAGCCCGTATATTAAGACGGTGGTGCCGGGAGAGTGTGTATTGTCGGAACAAGGGGCCGACGTGTAGTCTGTCATGTGTCGCGGCCAAGTCACAACAAGAATTTATGACTCTCAATCATCTAATCTAACGTAGTGACCATCGTAACCGTCAAAAATATTGTGTAGTCTGATCCTGGCCTTACAGAGTTAGCATCCCGATGTGCTTATTGAACTTTGAATAAGACAAACTGCCTACAGCCACGCTAGCCGCTCTGTTCACCGTGTTAGTTTAACATGTTAGCACACTAACATTTGCCAATTAGCCCTTAACACAAAGCACAGCTGATGGGAATGTCATTAGATTAGCAGGTATTTGGTCAATATGGTTATTACAATTCATCCTCAGGGGAACATGAGTGAACTATTTTTCATGGCGATCCATCCAATAGTGGAAGTGACCACTTAACGCAGTTATAAGCACCAACTTGCACAGTCTGCTCTGCTTTGTATGTCTCCTTCACTGCTGGAACCTGAATCATCATGTTTTACTTGTCCCGTGGTAAAAACACCTCATCTCAGACTCCAATGCAACAGCTTAACTCGTGAGACAAATGTGTTGCAAGTCTCCCAAGATTTGCATCAGCTGTAAGCAGCGACGACTACTTGTACCCTCTGTCTGTTAAGATATGGCTAATCCTGAAGTTACCACAGCAGTAAATCTGAAATCGTTTGAGTCTTATCTACTGCACCACAGAGTGTGTTGTTATTTCAGCTGCAGCTGGCTGTCCAGACTTGGAACAGTAATGTTAGTTTTAGTCCTAACCTTGGTCACGTGAACACTGTTGTTGAGAAAATTAGTTTAAATTCACACTATTACAGTGTCTATTTATATTCTGTATGTATTCCAGCATTTCCTTATTTTATTAATCTGCCCTAAGTCTAAGAGACTGTAGGTAAATGAGCTGTTGAGACGAGGCCGAACATCCTTTAAAAACAACTCCTATTCATCCGCTGCAGCGATACAGACAGAGAAGAGGAGCTGGTCTGATGGCAGTAATCACCCGGTACAATGGCCTTTACATGGCAGCCTGAAAGTACATTTCTTCAAGTGGTTTGAATATAAACGTTATACTGTGGTATATATCAGATGTAAAAAAAAGGCAGTGTTTAGTCAGTCAAAACAATTCACAATGAGTCATCTGATGAGTAATTTATGCTTAATAGTGTGTCTGTTATATCTATTTATCTGTAACATTAAATCATCTGGCTCTAATGTCCAGTCAGTTAAGAGTAGAATAATTATCACAATCGCAATTACAGCATCATTTTATGTGAATCATGGCCCAAATAAAAGCTATTATTCTAAAACGAACAACTTATTGAATGGTACCCAAAATTACCTCTATTGCTCATGTCTATAAAACTCAAGAAGTTATGATTGACAGTAATTGTTATGATAATTGTATGTCTAGCGTGATGAACCCGATGACACATGGAAAACGCACTAAAAATACGTTGTTGAAAGTCGTGCTGAGTGTCACAAAAAACAGGAGAAACGTATGTCTATGTACAGAAATCAAACAGATCAAATGTTGTGACTATTTCATAAACTGCCGTGTTGCAGATACACACCCACACGGCCAACTGGGCAGACACCGGTATATTTCCTCTTGTGCACTGAACCATGACCCTCAACAGTAAAATACATAATGAACCATGGCTTGTAAACTGTTCCACCCCGACCACGGTGGAGGGAGAGATGTAATAGAGTTTTAGAGGCATGTTGCTAGAAACTAATTAGTCATGCTGACCGAGAAATGTTGCACAAGGGAGATGACTGGAAAACATCCTGAGAAAACTGCTCAACGTGCCCTTGAGCAAGGCTTTTACTACCCAAAAAGTTCCCCTGGAGATGATGCTCAATACTATAGCAGGGCAGCACGGATATGAGCAAGACCCTCCCTGTCTGTAGTTGGTTTGCCTAGTTAAAGAAGGATTAAAGGCCTCCATGCATATCTGATTAATCCGTAATCTAATACAGGGAGTGAAGCATCAGAAGAGCATTGGAACTGTGGATCAAATAACATGAGAGGGAGTGGGTAGCTTTTAACACCGTCCCTTATGGAGCACACCTCATTTAGGATTCAACATTTCAAATGAAATCATTTTTAAAAGATAAGGATGACAGAAGCAGTGGAGCCCTGTTACAGTATATTCACTGAAACGGGGCTCTTGTTTCAGGGAAGCTGCTGTTATTTAAGGGTGTTTTCATATTAGGTGCGATTGATCCGTATCGTGCCCGAGTACGATTGCCCCCCCTCGATGCTCAGCTTTCACATCAGTAAAGTTGTTCCGTACCCGAGTACACTTGCGTCATCACCCACATGTATTTGTTTATGTTGAGATCAGCTGTTCTAGTGGCGGACCAGCTCTGGTTTGGTTGAAATAAACTCTTGTTTCACCGAGTTTGATGTGAAAATATGTCGACTCTACACGCTGTCTCTCTCTCTGCCCGCTGAGCAACTGAGCAGCTCTCGTTCTTCACCGGTAGACCATTAAACTAGCTAAATAAAATAACGAACATCGCCCAACCCCGTCGCCTACTATTGTTTATATTTTAATGAACCTCTCGCCTGCCTTCCTACTTTATCAATCACGGCCGTACAGTTCATAGGATCAGATCGGCACATGCTGCGCGCAGATACAGACATAAATAACAGTTTTAAATGTATACAGATTTCGGAGGAGGCCTGCAACGTTGAAAAAAGCCCTTTTCTAAACTATTCACTGACTGCTGGCGTTACTCGTTTTAAACAGCGGTCCACTTCTGTGTTTTGGTACGATTGGCTTTCACACCTGATGTGAACCGTACCCGAGTCCACATGGACCGTACTCCAGACCACCTTTTCAAGTGGATTCGAGTACGGATCAACAAACCGTGCCCGAGTACGGTACGGAGCGTTCACACTAATCAATCGATCTGGACTTTGGGGACAAGTGTACTCAGATCCGGGCCCGGGTCCCTGATGTGAAAACACCCTAAGGGTACTATATGTAACTTTCAGAAATTCCTTATTATTAATAACACCGATGGCTGTTAAAGGGAACTGCAGTCGGCATCCTGTTGCTTGTGTACGTACGTGCTCGCAATCTGTAGGCGCGAGCGATCATCCTGGGCCAAAACAGTGACGTGACATTACATTACAATCATATATCACCGTTACTATCTGTAATGTCCAGTCTCCATGATACCAAACAGCTCGCCATTTGCTAGGGATGCACCGATAACACTTTTTTTCGGACAGAGTACGATTAGAAGTACTTATATTTGGGTACTCGCCAATACCGAGTACTTCTCTGTGACAAAAGACCCTCGTTAACAGCCAGCTGGAGGGTGTGAGCGACACACGGCAGGCTGGGGAGTCCCGCATACAAGGCGGTGTGCCACGACCGGCTCTAGGTCAGCTTGGAAAGACTCGGGGCGAAGGTGGCTCGCGGCCGCAGCTTTACAGCGCTCCCCGCCTGGACCTTGCCGTACCGGTGCGACTGTCGACCGGGACGGACTGTCCTCAGTGCACCCCAACTGCGTCATGCCACGGCCCACGTAAAAGGCGCCAGGGGTCTGTGGCGATGTCGGCAACCCACCCGACCCGTCTTGAAACACGGACCAAGGAGTCTAACGCACGCCCGAGTCAGAGAGTGCAAGCAAAACCCCGAGGTGCAATGAAAGTGAGGGCCAGTACGCGCCGGCTGAGGTGGGATCCCGGCCCATCGGGGTCGGGCGCACCACTGCCCGGTCTCGCCCCTGAAAGATGGCGATGAAAGTTTAACATCGCGCTGCTGTAAAGTGGTATCAGTGCCGTGGTATCGGTGTCGTTGTATCGGTCGTTTTGCGAGTACGAGTACATGAGCACAGTATCGACCCGATACCCGATACTGGTATCGGTAAGGTTACGAAGCAAAACCATCCCGAGTCCTTTACATAGATTCAGTGTACAGACTGTTTATAGGCACCTGAGAAAGTCGGGGAAGATGTCAGTTTTAAAGTTGCATTACAATCTGTTTACATATTGGCAATACAAAGCAATTAATGCATGTAAATATGTTACATATAGTACCTTTGAAAGGTAAAAATACAACAAATGAATGGTTTCAACCAGACAGACATACAACTAGACAGCCTACATAAAAACACCATAAACACCATTAAATATTTAGTTATTCTAATGTTTTCTTTGTTTGATGGGCAGCTAAAAACATGAATATTAACCTTTCACGACTCTATATGGTCTCCAGGCGAATGTGGCATCATCTGATCCACTGTAAACAACGTATATTAATATAAAACTTGCAATTTTAGCACAGCCGAACATGAACAAAAGGTTAGACTGAGCAGCTGCTGTTGTTATCTGCATGTTGTATGTTGCAGAACAGGCGCTGGATTCAATGCAGCGTTAAATTGCCCTATTTCTGAATGGACTTCTGCATGCATGTTGTCTCTCACTACTGAGGGGATTATCTGATTGCACTCTCACAATACACACATGCTGTTAGCCAGTTTCACTGTCTGGCAGCTTAAAACACCCACTGGGACTGTAGTAAGGTGGGAGAAAGGCAATGCACACAGCACTAACACGTTGCATGCATGTGCTAGATTAAAGTACCTGTATTGTTGTGGTCGAAGCTCGTTTTGTTGGTCGGTTTGTAGATGAGCTGTTTAGCTTTCTGCAGCTTCACCGCTGTTAGACTCTCTCCTCATCACAGCTTAACACCCAGCCGGCTGCAGAGACGTCAGGACACAAAGAATCGGATGTTTTAACGCGTCTGAAAGCTGCAGAAAGGCGCCAGGAGTGGTTGTATTCACAGTTAGGTTCAGGCGACAACAAGGCTCAGCGTTCAGTTCAGTCTGCTGCTTTCTTTTAACAATAAAGACTACTATATAGTAAAACTTCCTTTTCCAAAAGTCCGACTGTATTTCGCTGGAGTCCCAGGATAGTTATTTCCAGGTTAAAACTTGTCCAGAGGCTGTGCTCCGTGTGTAAGTTAGCGGAGACTAGAGAGAGAACAGCAGCAGCAGCTCTAGTGAGGAGGATCCGACTGGAGCAGCGCTGTCTCTGTGCTGCCTTCACGGGCTGTTGGAAAATGGGACAATTTTGGGCACATTACTATTCCAACGCGCCAGTACGCGTGTGTTTAAAGGTCCCATATTGTAAAAAAAAAAAAGTGAGATTTTCAGGTCTTTTATATAATAAAACAGGTTGAAGTGCTATATATACCCAGCCAACATTTATATGTGGGGCCCATGTGGGTGGTAAATGGGTTGAAAAATGGGCCCTACACTCACTAGCCACTTTATTAGGTAATAAAGTGGCTGGTGCAAGTACCAGGTGATTTTCTGCTGCTGTAGCCCATCTGTTTCAAGGTTGGACGTGTTGTGCGTGATGGTATTCTGTATACCTTGGTTGTAACGAGTGGTTATTTGAGTTACTGTTGCCTTTCTATCATCTCCAACCACTCTGCCCATTCTCCTCTGACCTCTGACATCAACAAGGCATTTCCGTCCACACAACTGCCGCTCACTGGATATTTTCCATTCTCTGTAAACCCTAGAGATGGTTGTGCGTGAAAATCCCAGTAGATCAGCAGTTTTTGAAATACTCAGACCAGCCCGTCTGGCATCAACAACCATGTCACGTTCAAAGTCACTTAAATCCCCTTTCTTCCCCATTCTGATGCTCGGTTTGAACTTCAGCAAGTCGTCTTCACCACCTCTAGATGCCTAAATGCATTGAGTTACTGCCATGTTATTGGCTGATTAGCTATTTGTGTTAACAAGCAATTGAACAGGCGTGCCTAATAAAGTGGCCGGTGAGTGTATATGGGATTGTCCGCGGGTTCCATAATGGCCCCATGCCAATTGCCCTTGTGGGTTTCATGTAGGAGTACACTGGGTGTTATATGGACCCAATCTGGGCAACATAAACCAAAACCCATCTCGGCCCCAGATTTAAGTTCTATGTGGGAACTACATGGGGACTACATGGCCTGAAATATGGGTTGTAAGTGGGTTTGTCCACAGTTTCTATGTTGGCCCCATGCACTAATTTCCCAGTAGTGACCCAACTACGACCCACACAGGTAGCCCACATGCCCAAGTGGGCGCCATTTGTGTTGCCCATTCTGAGCCCATGCTCTAATTTCCCATTAGTGACCCACCTAGAACCCACTTGGTTACCTACTTAGTTGATCCAAGTGGGCTCCAAATACACACAGCCCGTATAAACTGAGCTTTTGAAACAAGCTGTCAGAATTTCTGTCCATTTGTGATGCCACAAATATACAATATTTAGATCATCACATGGTTTTAAACAGAAACATTCTAAATGGGTCCAATGGGTCTGAATGGGTTTATTTCTGGTTGCAGTGTATGTGAATAACATCAGCTGACAGGAAGTAAACATGGACCCAAGCTGTTGCCTAGCAACGCAATTCTGTTGCAATTCCGTTAAAATGCATTAAAACAGAGCGTTTCAGACAGAGGGTAAATACTGGTATATTCAGGCAGACAGCATGAAGAAAATAAAGTTTTTTTTAACGTTATAGCATGTAAACATGCTCTATCAGAAACACAAAATACAAGTATGAACCTGAAAATGTGCATGATATGTGACCTTTAAGGACCTATGGTTGAGCCTATGAAAGTCACATAGGGAGTAATATTGTAAAAAGTAACATTTTCATGTCTTTTATACTATAAAGCAGGTTTAAGTTCTATATATATATACTATGAAAGTATCGAAACGCTTAATCCACAGAGAAATACACACAGCCCATATTCAGAAATTGTGCGTTTGAAACAAGCCGTCAGGATTTCTGTCCATTTGTGATGTCACAAATATACAATATATAGATCATTACACGGTGTTAAACATAAACATTCTCAATGTGTCCCAGTTTATTTCCGGTTGCAGTGTATGTGAATAACATCAGCTGACAGAAAGTAAACATGGACCAAAGCTGTTGCCTAGCAACGCAATTCTGTTGCAATTCCGTTGAAATGTACTAAAACAGAGCGTTTCAGACAGAGATGGTGAATACAGGTATATTCAGGCAGACCA